>BCLF01000030.1:1242899-1267058 GCA_001602275.1 Zoysia japonica | reverse complement strand
GCCGCACGAGGTGGGGAGCCCCCAGGACTCCCAGAGCTGACGGCCACCGCCTCTAAGGGGTCGACCTTCGTCCTCTTCGCGGCCGACCCCTTCTCCTGCTCCTCGGAAGAGGAGCTCAGACCCTCGAAAGGGTCCGATCCTTCGGCAGCGGCAGCGGCAACCGCCTCCACCGGGGCGGCCGAGCCCTGGCTTGCCGACGATCCTCCCTCGGCCTTCGAGCCGCGGGGCGACCCCGCCGTCGGCTTCGCGGGCGAGGCTGCGGTTCCCGCGCCACTGGACAAGTAGTCCAAGAAGCCCGCCCTCGCCTTCCGCTTCCTGCCAGTCCTCCTCGGCCTCGACACCGTCGCGGGGCTGGGCTCGGCCCTCCGCTGAGTCGGCGCCGCAGCGGAGCTGGTCCCAGCCCTGGTGACGGTCGGGGCCACCGGCGGACTCTGAAAGACACCGAAATTAGTCTCGCGCAACGACAAACTACTACGACCAAAACAAAAAAAACATGCGTTCACCAACTGACGATGGTCCCTGTCGAGGGGACGCGGCCCCCTGTTGAGGCCGCCCTCGGCATCCTTGAAGACAGCCGAGGTCCGAGCCAGGACTCCCTTGTCGGAGAGAGGTCGGCCGCGGACTTCACAGATCGCGTCGTCCGGCCCCTGGTATTTCCCGATGCTGTGCACTCGACGGCGCAGCGGCATGATCCGGCGACGCATGGCAACGCCGAAGACCGTCGTCCCGGTCAGCCCTTGCTCCCGGAGGCGCTGAATCGCCTCCAGGTGAGGTCGGATCGTCTCGACCTCGACCACCGAAAGCTTCGACTTCCAAGACCCCGTCGCTCGGGGCACCAGGTCTTCGAAGGCCGGGAGCTGAGGGTCGGCATTGTCGATGTAGAACCACGACCTCCGCCAGCCCTTCAGCGAGCTCTTCAGGTCGACCTCGATGTACTCCTGAGACTCCCGAGTCCGGAGCATGATGCTGACGCCGCCGACGCGCCTGCCGATCCCAGTATCCTTCGACGTTTAGAGGCTGGCAAGGAAGAAGTACCTCCACAGCAGGAGGCTCGGCCGAATCCCCAAATACGCTTCGCAAAGCGTAACGAAGACGGCGGCATAGAGAATCCCGTTCGGCGCCAGCTGGTGAAGCCGGGCGCCGTACTGGTTGAGGACCCCGCGGAAGAAGCTGGAGACCGGCAGCCCCAGCCCGCGCTCGTGGTACGGCAGGAAGGTGACAATCTTCCCCGGCGGTGGTGCGGGCACGACGTGGCCAAAGCCAGCCACCCAGCCCGCCGACTCCTTCGGCGGGACCATCCCAACGACGCTCCGCCTCTCGAGCAGAGCGTCGTCGACGCACGATGGCTCCTACTCAGACATTTTGCAGGTGGCGACGACGGAAACGCGAACTACGGTGATCGCCGGGCCTAGCGGCGCTACGATGGAAAGCGGAGCTAACAAGCTCTTGCGCAAAGGACGAAGGCGAAGCAAGGAGGCGGGGTGAAACTACGAAGTTACCGCGCTCCTCCTTTTAAAGGGCCCGGGCAATTACTGCGCCTCCCACGATTGGCCGAGGTGTAACTGCTCGATCGTACGGTCGCGCCCCGAAGCGCACCCCAGCGGTCCGCCCACGACCCGCTGACGAGCAGGCCCGGGCCGCATCTTGCCGTCTCCGCCGTAGACAGGACGTTAACAATTACTCCGACGAGACGGTTGCCAGAGCACGTCTGGCAGGCGACGTGACGCGGGCGCGCGAACCGCCGCTTCCACGACATCGTTCGATCGAATTCAAATCAACCGCTCGGATCGACCGGCGGTTCAAATTCCTGGACGGTCCGATTGCCCTCCACGTGGAGGCACGAAAGCCGTCCGATCCCCGTAACCGTAACGGCAGATTCAAATAAGGGGAGGCGACCGAACGAAGCCCCTCACGATCGGCTGACCGACAGTCGGGGCCACCGGGCCAAACCGAACGTTCGGGCGCTGATCATGGCCAAGCCTAGGCGCGACGCTGATCATGGCCAGGAACCTCATCGAATCGTACCGACCTAGGCGTCTTACCGAACGAAAGACCGAGAACGACCTCGGCCCGACCTCGAAGGTCGAAACGATGCGTGCACGCAGAACGAAACCCCTAACGATCGTGCGCTGATCATAGCCCTGGCCTAAGCGTAACGTCGATCATGGGCAAGGACCGCGTCGAAACCGGCCCTTCCCAGCCATTTCATCGAATGTAAAAACCGAGACCGACCTCGGTCCGACCCCGAACGTCGGCGCTCTGCCCAGTCGACCTCCCGGATAGCCTCTAGGCTCGGGGGCTGGGCCTGCAGAACGAAACTCATAACGATCTGCTGACCGACAGCCGAGGCCGTCGGGCCAATCCAAACAATCGGACGCTGATCATGGCCTCGGCCTAGACGTGACGCCGACTACAGACAGGGACCCGCGTCGAAACCGGCCCTTCCCACGCATCTTACCGAGTATAAAAACCGAGACCAACCTCGGTCCGACCTCGACCATCGGCGCGATGCTCAGCCAGCTCCCCGGGTCGCCTCTAGGCTTGGGTGCTGAGCCAGCGAAACGGTTCCGATACGATTAACCATCGACGAATGATGGTCCGCGCAACGATTCAGCCCACGACCGACCCTTCGGATCGCTCGAGGGCTCGGGGGCTCCGCCCTACGGGCGAGCTTGCGCGCCCCCGTAGGAGCACAACAAACCTCGGGAACGACCAGCCCGACGTCGCCTCAACTAGAGATCGCAAATGGCGTCCGGCTCGGGGGCTACTGTCGGGATCACGTACCCCGGGCACCTAACAGATCGCACTCGAACGCGCAAGGTCGGTGGTCGGGCGATCACGGGTTTCGACCCCCCAACGGCGATCTACGGCGGTCACGCCTTAGCCGCGCGGGCACGCGAACACCCCGGCCTCAGAAGGCCGACCCCCGGGGAGCGACCCTTGGAGGGTAGGTACCGCGTTATGGTACATTTACTCTGATGACCAACTGCCATCCGTCCTGATGGGACGGGACGAGATTCACCACGGCGACACTCCAGCAGAAAGCTGCGACGGCTGCTGGGCAAAACATGACAGCACTGTAGCCGGCACAGTAGCGTCGGACGAGCATCACAGTACCCGCCGCTGCGCACGACGCGACGGATCACGACCACGCCTGGACGAAGCGAAATGATGGCGACAACGACGGAAGGGCCCACCAGTCGGCGAGACGGCAGGATCGTGTAAGACCCACCACTTGTAAGCGCAGGCCCCCTCATATATAAAGAGAGGACCAGGGAGCGATAGAGAGACGGATCGAACACGGGCACGAACGCAAGCAACCCTACGTTACCATGAAGTAGCAACAGCCACAAACACACGAAAGACAAAACCACGAGCTCCATTAGAGCCCAGGGTCTTTGCATCCTTCTGAGCAAGCACCCCCACTCGCCCACATTCTGGATCCTCCCGCAAAGAGAGGCTCTCGCCTTTGTAATATTATCATCGAGATAATCCGCCTCTAGATGTCGGGTATTACGCTGTTCGAGGTGGCCCGAATCAGATAAAAATCACCTTGAGTTTCTTTAGACTAGGCCACATCGAATTCGAAGGCACACCTCCCCACGATCGTATATTTACTGTGCCGGTGGTTAGAACGCCGACAAATCTCCCGCGTATATTTTACTCCTTGAGGTCCAAGCTGGATTTTCACGATATTTCCAGACATGAGAAACCATAAAAAACAGTGTAAATTAAAGGCCGAGCATCCTATATTTTTCAAATGTTTATTATTTTACCACGACACCATGTGTTTCTTCTACAGTGTTTCGCGTTGTGAAAACAATTCTATATCCTTTTCGTTTCTGCATATTTGTGGATGGATGCCCTACACCTACGCTACACGACTGGATCACTTGCTGTGCTGTCACGGTACAGAGGATCCTAATGCGTGCCTTAATTACGCGCGCGGGTCCTGTTAAATCCACATCGTGATGCTCTTGCCACCGAAGCTTGTGGTCCCCTGACACTGAGGAATCTTTGCCCTCTGAGCGCAAAGGAATAATAAGATGACTAAAAACAAATTGAAAAACTACTAGTACAACCTTTTTTTTCATGATTAACAGTGTCCTTTTATGCCTCCACAGGAAACAATTACCAGTTGTTTTGGGCGTGGTCTCCTGGCTGCTTACTCACCATGAGTGTAAGGTTCGACTTTTCTTGGGTGCAAGTTCCCCAAATTTCTTGTTGTTCTTCGGTCCGGTGACTTTTTGAAATAATATTGTTCTTTCAACATCGAGAGTATCTAAGGTTTATATTAGAAACACATATTTAGAAAAAAAAATATTTTCCCTAAAAATAATTTAGAAACGGAGAGAGTATAAAAATTAGGATCGAAAGAGTATTAGGTTCAAGAGAGGAAACTCCTCCTGAACTTACAGGTTTCTAGATCTTCACATAATGAGAGATGTTTGCCTAATGCTTACTAACATTGGACTTGCTGTGAGTATAACTCGCCCTGTCGTTTGCAGGCAACCTTTGATTGTCTCATGGAGTCCTATGGCTTCTTCACCCCTGAGTTCTGGTCTGAGACGAGGTTTACCAGACCTCGTTCCAGGAGTTCACTAACCTCTTGCCTAAGCCAACAAAGGGGCTCTTCATCGAGGCACCTGCTGAGATCGTTGAGTCATAAGCCTATTGTAAGGGCTCGGAAAGAAGGCTGGATGTAGTTAACTCAAAAAATCATCTTAAAAGATACTTTTTAAGAGCCAGCAAAAAAATTTTGAAGTCTATTTTAATCCCCTCCTCCAATAGCTCCCTTAAATATAGTGTATATTTGAGCTAAGTGAATAACCGGTCCTAGAGTTACTTCCACGAGAGGAGGAACTGGAGACCGCAGAAATCTCCTCAGGACCGTCGAAAGTAGGGAGTTGTTTAAGAGAGTTGTTGAAGGAGGGTTTTTACATTATTCTCTTGTCATTTGATTTTAGAGAGTTAATGAGGAGCTTTTAGAGATGCTCTTACTCCCTTCGTCTTAAAATAAATGTCTTTTTAGATTTCAAATATTTATTTTTGACCATTCGTCTTGTTCAAAAAAATTTGAAAATAAAAAAATAAACAAAATAATGTTAAAGTATTTATAATAATTTTTTAATAAAACGAATGGTCAAACGTTGATTTCAAAAAATAAAAAAAACGTCACTTATTATGAAACGGAAGGAGCAGTAAACATGGTTTCTTTTTATTTTCTTTATGTGATCTATACTGCCTCCGTTGCTATTGTTATCATTATTAATTTCTAATATCAACTTTAATCATTCTTTTTATTCAAAAAGTTAATTCAAATGTGTACAATTATAAGTCGTGATTCAAAAAATTTAATGATAAAGTAAACTATACTCCCTCCGTCCTCAAAAAAGTGTCATTCTAAATTTTTAACCATCTACGTTTTATCACTTGTCTTATTCAAAAAATTTGTGAAAATATTATTTGTTTATTGTAAAATGATTCATTATTAGAAATACTTTAAACATGACTTGTTTGTTTTTATATATTTTTTTAAAGGTTTTAGTAAGACGAATGGTCAAACATTGATTTAAAAAATAAAAAACGAGGGAGTAACAAACTATATGATATTCATCAAACTTTTTTCAATAAAATAAAAAGTCAAAATTGATGTTAGAAATCAACATCTGCATCAATTTAGGAACGGATGGAGTATATCCTAATATCATGCATATCGAAATGTTGGATTATGCACATGAGAATGCTTTCTATATTTTTAGTAGGAAGAATACTCATTTTAGTCCTTAACCTATGCACGAAATCTCAACTTTATCGTTGAATTTTCAAAAGGTACAATTTAGTTTAGTTTATGATAGAGACTCAGATTCATCCCTGATCTGACGTGGCTACCTACACGGCACGTTACATCAGCATATGTTTTGCCATATCAGCTTCAATTTTAGATTTTAAATTTCAAATCGATTTTTAACTCAAACCGTAACTTTATTTCTAAATCCATTTAAAATTTCATTTTTTTTTCATTATTCAGGACCCGCCAGTTATGACTGCTACAGGCCACTATGTTCCATTCAAAGTTCAACGCAGTATCTTCTGTGCAAGTCAAGCAAAGAATGCATTCCTTACTGCATTCCTCAAAACAAATGGCCTTGTGGTTCGCTGTCGCAGTGTCGCACGTTTTCTTTGAAAGAGCACGAAAAGGCCTCTGATGACGAGGAGATTTGGAAATCACTTTCTATTTAAAATTATTAGTTGTACCCATTTTTTTTTCTTATGGAACATTCTTGATATTGGCTAGATATGCATAGAAAATTATCCACGTTTGACACTTAGGTCATGAACAAATATCTAATTTACACTGGGCTAGGAAGGCATCCATATAGATGGGAAAAAATAAGATAAATGTGCACGAGCATTCTACAAATGAAGGTGCATATATGAGACGGTGAAGATACTTGATCGTATACAAATGAACAAAAAGGTGAACATATAGTAGCACTTCACCAGACTAAGGATGAAATTCTACAAATTGTAAATGTATCTGCAAATATTAGAAGTGAAATTGCACCTAGGAAGCTATTAATTGGTACTACTACATTTCAGTTTTCTAACCTGTCATTAGGAGCTTGGTATGCAAGCAGGAGGGAGAACAGTATTTGGGGGGTAGAATGATTATATTTGGAATTGGAAGATATATTTGATTCTTCTAGAGCATCAGAATGTTTAGACTTCTCCAGGCAGCTGAAGTAAACATGGACGAACCTCACATAATTGAGGGGCAGAAATAACACATTAGGTGACCTGAGGATCTACGAGGCCAGAAGTTCCAATTCAGGTGGCCAAACCATCCGATGACCTTTGCAGTATATAGTAAAGCTTCTATGCCGATGTAACACTGACCGAGTAAAAGTTTACGAGGCAGACATCAACAAAAGCTTATCAAATTCAACACTAAGCTCCACATCCCTGTCAGCCATTGTTCATAAATCATACTACAGACATCAAGCAGTTCTCAAAATAACAATAATAGAATTAGTGTCGCATGCTGGAGTCAGATGCACAGCTACACGATGATGAGAGCAAAAGCTGTAGCGATATCTGCTAGGCTAGCAGAACAGTATCTACACTGGGCGCAAACAAACAGGGGAGCTATCTGCTAGGCTAGCAGAACAGCAAGCAAAATGATCACCACAAAACACCGTTATATGGCTGGTTCTCCTGTTAAGTACTGAAGTGGTCTTAAGGTCTTCGCATCTTAACATTCAAGGGTATCTCCTTGTAAGACACGACCTTCTCAGCAGCCAGCCTCAGGGACCTCCTCCCTGGCACTTGGCCTTCATTAGCTTTCGTCAAAGAACAACCATCAGTTTGCTTCTGATTTATCGTCTGCTCCATCGAGGCATTTGAACTTGATGATGGCAAATGAGCAGTAACATCTTCACGCAGAGTCTCAGAAGTACTCATTGCGTTCTCATGAAGTATTAAATCCAATCGTGTAGATTTTCTCCTTTGAGATTTTCTGTAGATATTAAGGTGAACCAAGGTTATTATGTTCCAACTGGAAACAACTCAATTTGTATAAAGCAGTAAGAAGTAAGAAGGAAAGACAAACATCTTCTTATTGTGACGCAATGGTTCACTGGTATTTGAGTCACATTTGGCATTTATGTGCTCCATGGCTGAGTCTTTGCCACTTTTCAACTTTTGTTTATTTACGACCCTGCACACAAAACAGAATGTTGCTCGGTTATTGAGATAAGTTTCCTAGACATCTATTTAATTGGGCCAAAATCTATTGCAGCCCACCCAAAAGGGTCATTAGAAGGACACCATAAATTGAAAAGGACAAAACCTACCTCTCATTGCATGTGTCTTCTAGGGCTTTGGGAGGCTCAACAATATTAAATGGCAGTGATGCTGTAAAAAGAATTAACATTTATGGAAGATTAACACTTTCTATGAAAATCAAACATGGGAAATTGCAGCATTTAACATGTAGTTTAGAGATTATCGTTAAGATCTAAGTTCATAAACACAGGTAGTAGCATTAATAGATAAGAATGCATTATCAAACTTTCTGGCACGTTGGAATTGTTTCAGCTGAAAACAGACGAGATGAGAGCGATTACATTGCGTTTCTGCCGAATCGCTGTGTTTGGTGGTGTTGGCATTGTCAGCAACTTGGTGGGCCTCAAGTCCAGGAACACTGGAATATGGTTCTTGTACCTCCTGAATAATGTTGTAACAAATATCCTTATAATAACTACTAAAATCATGGATGAATGGATAAATTTAAAGTGGTGCAGTATTGACATAATAAATCCACTACCTACCTTCAAAGTTGGTTCATACTGTTTTTGAACACTAAAACCAGGAGCTGAAGGGACTACATCATCCTCAGGCAATTTTGAGCAAGATACTTCTGTGACTTCACAAGATCCTGGGTTCAGTCTAGTAGACCTTCTCCGTACAGGCTTTCTGATCATATTAGCCAATAGTTGTGCTCAGTTTAAATCAGATAATATCGCTGTGAAGGAGTGGGACACATTCCAAAAGCAAGAACTACCTAGGATCTTCATGGTCCAATGATGAAACAGGTTGCAAATGAGCTCTGTAATGGTCCTGCATTACATCAATTTCCTTTATACAGTCACTCGATTCAGGCTTCCTTTTATTTCTGCCCCTATCCACAGAAATCACGATTCAAGAAATATTAACTTGGGCGAACCATATTATATAGAATTCAGATCCAGCTCCATCTTGAACATTAGTAAGTAAACAAAATATACCTCTTTGTTGTTATATCGTTTGGTGGCTCCTGGCAGGCAGTACTTGATGGCACAGCAACTAACAAATTGATACCAAGTGTAGATTAGAACTTAATCAGAAGCAAATTAAATTATGTAGCTATACAATGCCACTGAATAAGGCAGTTTGGGACTGAATACAATAGTTGAAATGATTGACACATAATTGCAAAAATCCACAAAAACAAACATGTGAATGAAGAGTGGCCATTACATCTCGATTCAACCAAATGGTGTTCAGTGGCACTGGTGACTGAACCATAACTTTGATGAGCCTTAACTGCTGCAGCTTTAGAAGGTATTGCTTTCATGACATCCTAGTTCCATCATAGAACTATATCAGTATCAGTTCCAATAATCTTAAATTAACACAGTGCACGATTTTGATTTATTATTGCGCTACCAACCTCTGATTTTACTTCTTTCCGCCGTTGGTTAACAACCTTATTCTTTTTCTGTAGATAGTACATGAAAAAATGTTTAGTGGCCTTTTCTAATAAATATAAGCTGAACTAAATGCTCACTTTTTACCTCATGTTCTGAATTCTTCACTTTAAGCAGTGCTGCTGTACATGAAAGCTCATGTTGCAGTGCCTTGAGCTGCACATTACAAATAATTCCCAAATCAAGACCCACCTATTTAATACTAACAATTAAGAAAAAGATACAAAAGAAACAGGACTGCTTACCCTATCTTTTCCCATATTTAGTTCCTAGAATGAATCACAAAACAAAACAAAAACAATTAAAAAGAACATTCTGAGAATTGGCAGGATTATCATCAAAGGAACAATATTACATGATCAAAATCAAAGCTTAGTGCAGCTATATTGAGACATGAAGCAGGTGAAGAGGTAGACGAACCATAAGCATCTGAGAATTGGCCTGCGCAAGCTGCAGGTTCTGCTGGCGTGTCGCTTGCAGCACAAGGTGGAGCTTCTGCATCTCGATTCTGCTGACCTCGATGATCCGTCTGCAAACAAGAAACTACATCACCTAAGAAAGAAACAGCAATATTTACTCCCATTTCAAAGCAACAAGGAGGGCATGAAGGGGCAGGCAACATACGTCTTCTCGTTGAGCAGCTGAACCAACTTGGCATTCTCCTGCAAGCAAGCAAGCAAGCATTGGTCTCTACTGCAGCTCTCACTTGAAAATTCAATCTGATTTATGTGGAAACTAAACATATATAGTGTTGTTCGTTTGAGTACGAGCTCGAGGGAAGAAATTCACCTTGACTACGTCGGCGACGCTGAGAGATCTGGTGGCGTTGGGCCTCCCGGTGTTGGTGATGTCGGCGAGCGCGACGGGCTTCCCTTTCCCCGGCGGCGACGAGATCCTGCGGGGGCCATCGCCGCTAGGTTTCGGGTGGGGGCCACCGACCGTCGCCCTTCCTGGTGGATGGTGTGTTCGGAAGCTAAGACGGCGGCCTATGGGTGGGGCGCGGGCGGAGAGGAAGCCGAAATGGAGGGAGATCTGGAAGGAGACGAAAACTTACCGGCGGCGGCGGCCATGGAGGGTGCCGGGGGGTGGAGATTGCGCGCGCCCCCCGGGCAGACGCGGCCGGTGGTACCGCCTCCGCGGAGAAGCGCGCCAATGTCAAAGCCGAGGAGAGATATGGCGGGTAGTAGGGAGAAGTAGGCCGCGCTGCGGCGGGCGGCAGCGGTGGCGGCGCCGAGCCGCACTCGACCGCGTTTGTGACGCCGTGTACCGTTGGAAGATGCGGAGGGCAATTCGATTTCAGCGCGCGGGGAGATGAATTTCGGAGGAGACCACAGATTGGGCTGCAGGAGGAAATGATAGTGGGGTCAGGTTGTCAGCGTGCGCTGTAATTCAGACCTTGCTTCGAACGCAGCGCAGAATTTCAAATGAATCATTATGAAAAAGTTCATGTATTTCAAATGGGATCTTGATGTGTTAGTAATCAATTTGTTGGTGAATCTATTAAGTCTAAAAATAGAAATGCAAATCTTCTTGTAGAAATTTCATAGGTAAAACTTAGGATTTAGGAATTTTTTTCTGGAGACTTAAAGGTACCCCGCTGTTTTTTAATTGTATCATTAGGATAAGAATTCTAGTTTACAATTTATTGTCTTAACGATAACAGTTTAAAAGTATATAAAGTGTAATTTGATTATGTGTATGTTTATCATGCATAATGAAATTCCATTTATGTTAATACCTAGAACTACAGGCTCAATCTATACCGTTTGGAAAGGTGAATAAACTTATTGAGCATTCGGTTTGCATACTTGACCCACAAACCGCTTATGGAGTAAATTGACTGCCTTTAAGAAAACTATCTAAAATAAACGCAAGCATGCTTAATTTTCATTGGGTATCACTTCTATAGACCCAGTGCAAAACGTCTCCACGGGTCCCACATGGTTTCACAACCTTAATACCCAATCAGTCTCAAAGTGACCCTACTGCCCACTATTTTATAGCGTTTGTTAGAATTTTGTTTAAAACATCTTCCTTTTCATGTACATTTTACCTGTCCATTTTAAAACAATATTGAATTGTCCAAACAAGTGAAAGTGACCACAACCAAAAGCTGCAAGAAATATACATTTTATAAAACCAATCCTAACTCAGATACTCTAGTTGAGAAGAGCTTCTGCCGACCATCCTACAATCTTCAAGAAGCTTTAAGCATTATGAGGCTGAAACAAAGAGAACTTAGAGCCACAATTTTGTTACGGAGTTAATAAAGTGGATTACTCAGGTAGTAAGATAGACTTTTTCCTAATATTAGTCAATTAGGCCTTGCTTCCACGTCAATCATTAGGCTCCGTCTGGAATGCAGAAATTTTATAGGAATGTGTGAATCAGTTCAATTTCACAGGAAGAATTGGACCTTCCAAACAGGGTCTTAAGGGTGAATCTTGAGCTCTGAATTCATTATGTAGATAAAGAAAAATCAATCTGAAGTTCTCCAACATAATGATTCCAAATTTCCAATAGACAAAAACTTGAATAACTTTGAAAGAAAGAAATTAACTTATTTCCACCTTTCATAACTTACAAACTCATCTTTGTCAGGCATTTCCCAAAGTAGTATAACTTATCAACAAAAGAATCATATAAACACAAGTAACTTTCTGATAAACAATATGCTCTGGTCTGTACGCAGCTATAATAACACCACCCTTTCAAAACTTAACAGATAATTGGTGGTGGTGCACTTTCATAGTATCAAAACACATGATCGACGGTATTTCTGTCTCTACAATCTTCAGCTTTCCTAGCAGTTGATGCCACATGTTTGGGTATCCGGGCCAGTGACACGGGTAGTGAATGGGTCGATGCGAACCCACAGCAAGGAGAAGATTGAGGCCAGCAGGATTGCCCAAACAACAACAATAGTTGGGGTGCGGTTCTGCCTACCCATGAGACCCTTTAGGAACGGGTACAAGTGAACAATCACCCAGAAGGCAAAGAAAAGCTTTCCAAAGAGAGGCCCCCATGATTGGTAACCGCTGTTGATCGCATAAGAGATACCGGCAACGACACCGACCAAGTTAATGATCAAAATGGTCGTTGGTGGGATGAGAAGCGTTGTCCACTTGAACATGTAGAGCTCCGCAAAATCACCTTCTTCATCAGATGCCTTTGAGGTGACAGTGAAGTTGGTGTCGATACCAGCAAGCACCTTGAGAAGACCCTGGAAGACGGCAAAAAGATGGGCAGAGATACCTCCAATAACCCAGAACTGTTCATTCCTCCACCATTCATCAATGCCAACACCACTCCACCTCATCTCAAGGATACCAGTGGCAAAAATCGAAATAAAGAGAGAGATGAACCAAATACTAGCGAAGTTGCTAATCTGCATCCCAAGATAAATTTAGTTAGCATTTTTGTTTGAAGCATTTTCTAATGTGAACATCAAGATACAACCCATGCTTACCTCTGGAATAATAAACTTTCCGGTGAGCAGACAGATGGCAGGCAAAACACAATATATGAGAAGAGGGATTGAAGTGAGCGGATAAATGGTGGTGTTGATGTAAGCGAATCTTTCAAGGAACTTAAGGCGTCCACCATAGCCGTACCATATGGGACAATGACGGCTGAAAAGAATTTCCACAGAACCAAGAGCCCACCGAAGCACTTGGTTCAGACGATCTGAAAGATTGATGGGAGCGGATCCCTTGAAGGCTGGCCTCTTAGGCATGCAGTAAATTGACCGCCAACCCCGTGCATGCATCTTGAATCCAGTGAGAATATCTTCTGTCACAGAACCATAGATCCATCCAATCTGAAATTCAGAAAAACCTCATTACAGTTAATAAAAAACTGCCTCACTCGTGCAAACCTGACATACTTTCAGCAAATTACATGATCAGCAGTTCCTATAGATGTGTTGAGAATATAGGGACAAGCTTGTACACCTATTCTGTCCTTTCTCATAGTTATTTTTCATTAAAAAACATATACAGTTTTGAGGTGAGAATTGGTTATGTTACCTCAGTCCCCCATTCAGTCTTGTCCTCATAGCCACAACTTATGACATGGATAGCTTCTTTCAAAAGAGATTCCGGAGTTGCAGACTGAGGAACGCCACCATATTCCATAAGAGTGGAAGCAACAAAGGCCGCAGATTGACCGAACCTCTTCTCCAAGCTCATTTGAGACATAAGAAGTGACTTTTCATCATCAAATCCAGCGCCTGTCATATAAAGACATGTCAACATGCATACATGTTGGATGCAACAAAATAAAAAATAAGGAATTAGGCCCTAATATATCCATGCAACAGGTCAAGATGGTACCTTCAACACCCTCCTCTATATCTTCAAGATTGAATACTGGAACAGAACTATCTACATGCTTCTGTGACTTTTTCTTGTCTGAGCTCTTCTTCTTTGATTTGCTTGTTTTCTTCTTGCCACCACATAATGATGAGAAGAAACCACCACCACCCTTCTTTTGCTTAGCTGGGGGCTCGTATCCATAAAGAGCTGTTCTGTTGAAAACACAACCAGTGCCCACATAAACTGGTCCTTGGATGCCATCAAGACCCCTCAAGTTAATCTGCAGCAAACATTAATACCCATGATATTGTTAGTTAAGATGTCACTACTTAGCACCAGCAGATTCGTGTAACAAAGGATTTGAAATTAGAACTGAAGCTTACATCAAAAAACACAGTGTTCCTGTTTGCATATCGATCATTCCTATCAATACCGTCAAACCTTTGTGGGAACTGAACATAACAGACCCTCCTTCCAAGGTTAGGATCCATAAGGAAGCACATAGCTTCCCTAAGAGCCTTGCTGTTGTTGATGTAGTGATCACAGTCAAGATTCAACATGTATTGTCCATTGGTAAGCACAGCTGAGACACGAACCTGAGGAAATAGAAAGCCACCATTAGATACAACATATGAAAGTGAGCTTGAAATTTTTGTTCCAGTATTAACATTAGACTACTCACAAGAGCATTCATGGCACCGGCTTTCTTGTGATGCTGGAATCCAGGACGCTTCTCACGAGAAACATAGACCAAACGAGGAAGCTCATTGCCCTCAGTATCAAGGCCACCACTGTGACCAAGGAAAACCTGAGTGACGAGAAAGAGGAGTTAACAAACAAATCATTTATTGAATAGCACAAGGTGATTTTGCCTTGCATTGGGGAAATGCAAACCTGTATCATTCCAGGATGGTCCCTAGTATTGTTTCCTGGCCATGGTGTGCCATCTTGCATGATCCATCCTTCCTCAGGAACCTTTTGTGCCTTGGCAACAAGGCCATTGATCCTAATTTTAAACTCTTCATACTCTCTCTGCAATGAATTTCAGTGTGAAGCATAAGTACTGGATGACAAGGAAGCAAAGTTAATATCAAAATATTGAATTAAATAGCAGACACACCTTCATAGCTCGGCGGTCTTTAACAAATGACGGGTGGACTTTGTCTTTCAAATAATCAATCTTCTGGCTGAAGTACCATTCAGGAGCTCTGGGTTCAATGTTATACTTCTTAACGAATGGTACCCATTTTCTCGCAAACTCTGAAGTTTCAGCCAGTGCATCAAAAGTCAGCATTGCAGCTCCATCATCAGAAACATAGCAAGAGACCTTATCAACCGGGTAATCCACAGCAAGAATGGATAGAACAGTATTGGCAGTGACAAGAGGAGGCTCCTTCATTGGATCGACTGTACTGACAAAAATGTCAACAGCAGCCAATTGAGATGGCTCGCCTTCACGATCATACCTGTTAGTGGGAATGGGAACCATAACAATATCAATAATATGAAACAAAATGAGTTTTGTTGCCATCATACTACATAACTGAAGAAAAGTTACCTTAAAGACAGCCTATCAAGGTAAGTCTCACGGTTGATTGGAAACCATTTCGGGAACTGATCCAATATCCAGGAAAGAGCAAACCAAATCTCACATATTACAGATAGAAGCCATAATGGGTACGCATTGCGGACAGGATTTGTGATACGATAGTGCAGAAAGATGCTTAGAACAACAAGACGGAGCACAATGACCATTCTGTAGGGATTTATCCTAGAGGAAGGAAGTGGAACTTTTCTTGATAGAGGCTGGCGAGTTTCATCATTCCTGCAATTCAGAGGGCACAAGATTAATATTGCAAGAATGATCAATAAAAAAAAACTGAACAAAATGGTCAGTCTTCAAAAACAAGCTGAACAGGGCACTCATATTATAGGTTGGTTGTAGGACTTACAGTAAGGAATCTTCCATGTTGTAATCAGTGGATGCATCTATGTCACCAACTCCCCGACCTTCTGAGGGAGCAATGCTTGTGCCATTGGTCATCGGAATTGCTCCTTTATCCTGCTTCATTTTCCAGCCATCAACTCTTTCTTTCCAGGCAACATTCCCAATACTACCAGAGAACTCCCTTGACGGGTTTGCTGAAAAGGTGCCCATAACAATTATTAGTTCTTGACATTAACCAGTGTTTTAAACCTAACCTAACATGAGAGACCATGTCGGGACATAAACATACGTGAATGATTCACATAGGGAAATGAAGCGCGCTTGCCAATGTTTCCAGTGGGGGACATCATATGATGGTCAGGTGAAGCTCCAGGAATTTCCCCTGAGATCTGCAAATTCCAACACAAGAACATAAGCACTAGCATATACCCAACTTTTTTATTAAGTGTATTTGTACCACCAACCTGGCTGTTAGTGACCGATGGGACGTATCCACGAGGGATCTCACCACTGTCATACTTGCCGAATCCGATCTCACCGCTGTCGTACTTGGGGCGGCCAACGTCACCGCTACCTCCAGTGTTCATGCGCCAGCTGCGCATCCTATCAGCAATCTTCTGCTTCTGGTCCTCAGTGCCGGAAGCAGGGTAGTTGAAGTCACTGGCATCATCAGCATCAGTGTCATCACCTTCCTCTCCTCGGATCGGTGGGCTCCCTGAACGATCCATATACAGTTATTTTTAGTCAAGGTTTGATATCATCTTGATTATTCTTGGCTTAAAGTGCAGAATGTGAAATCATATGCCAACTCCAATTTTTTTCACAATATAACTAGGATTCATCATAATTCACACAACTATTGGGGCCTACGTCAAATTCAGAAAAGATCCAACAGGAACAGAACCACTATGCTGATCCTAAGTGTCATGAGATCCACCAGAACTTGGAACAAGGCCGTGGTCAAAGATCCAAACTTTCGGCGTCGTTCCAGGTTGGGATCAGAGGAAGCTTAGATCAAGCAAACTGAAATGGAGAATATGCTGCAATCAGATTACCCTTGTGGCGCTTGTACTTGGTCTTGCACTGCGGGCACGCCTGGGTGCCGCCCTTGCGCTCGTACTCGTAGCAGGGGCGGCACACCGGGAAGCCGCAGACGTCGCAGGCGGCGAAGACGTCCCCCTCCGCGGTGGTGCCCACGCCGTCGCCGCAGATCTGGCACGCCTGCCCGCCGCCGCGCCTCCCCTTCTGCACTCACACACCAAAAAAAAAAAAAAAGATCAACCTTCCCGTCCCAAGATCCACTCCCGGCACAGACGCCACCAGCAAATGCAGCCGCATTAGCAACCCACCACGCCATCCGCGTCGCCGTCCATGGCGCGCGCAAGCACCGCCAACAAGAAGCGGGCAGCGGCCGGCACCACTACTGTACTGCCGAGATCCGATCACGGCGCGGGTCAGCACCGCATCCGGCAGCCGCGAGGGAGCGCTGCTGCTGCTAGCCTGCCGCTACTAGTAGTGGTAGCAGCCGAGCGTGGGGTGGCAACGCTTAACAACTGGAGCAGGAGCAGCCTGGGCAGGACAGCCGACAGGGGGAGGAAAGGACGTCGCACCGCACTGATGGAGGAGCACAAGCCGCGGCAAGGGCAACGTGAGTTGGTTCCGCGGTCGCTTTCGACGCAAGGGATTATCAATCGACAATGGGATTAAAATATTGCAAGAACCGATTTTGATTTCGGTTGATTGCGTGCGTTTGGTGGCGCGGGAGAGTGTGCCAGTGGGGCGGGAGGTGGAAGAACGGTGAGCTGGCGGAGGTGGGACCCGAGTGGCAGAGAATGATCGGTGTCGGTCTCGAGCACCGACGGAAAGAATGACCGCGCTGGCGGTTCATGTGTGCTCCCATAAAATAAGCCCAACAACTCCGTGTCACGGAGCTAACTGCCAAAATGAATCTAAACTTAGCATGATTTTCTCTGTGAGTGATTGTCACGCATCACAAACATGCTGTAGTTAATTTGTATCAATATGTACGTGTACGGCGGGAGGCGCGAGATTTATTTATTGATTGGTTTATTTATTCAAGAATAATTGATAATTAAAATTAGTTGAATAAGATGAATGGTCAAAAACAATTTTAGAAGTCAATAATATTGATATTTTAAAATTACAGAGTAGAATGAATTAATATGCCATCTGAAATTATTTATGTAGGAAATGAAAGGCAGGAAAGATGTCTCGATGTACATGCGAAGACAAATGAACTTATTTTAGGTCCCGTCTAAAACAGGTGAAAATTTTCTAATTCTTATATTTTTCCGTGAAACTTCTGTGCGCTCGGTGTTATAACCAGAAGTGTTTAGGCCCTGTTTGAAACGTGAGATTTATTTTCGTTTCTATAAAATTAAATTAATTTTTGTGAAATTTTTATAATTTTTTTATGAAATTTCTGTGTTCCAAACGGAGCTTATTAGAAGCGAGGACACAAGAGAGAGAGACATCGTGCGTTGGAATTAATAAAGCATTTACAAACTGAAGAGTTGGATCTTGTGTGTAAAATCCTTGGGAAATTTGAGGGAAAATTTCCGACACAAATGTTGTTATGCAATTCCAATTTAAGAAATCCTGTGTCTCAAAAAAATGAAGAAATCCTGGTGTAGGAATCAAGTTTTCGGGACAAAAAAGGAATGCTACTCCCCGATTGCGATTTCAAATGAAGGCCCAACCGACTAAAGCAAAGTGACACACAATCATGGATTGTTTTACATACATATGGTAGCTTATGTTACAAGCTGTTTGTACTCAGCCCCGTTTGAATTTCAAAGAAATTTTATAGATAATTCAAAAGAATCAATTTAATTAAAAAAATTGAAAAAAAATGCTGCGTTCCAAACGGGACTCAGTAATCTTCTGCTCAGCTCGGATCTGCTCGTCTTTTGCAGCTGTTGGGCATATTACGTGTGAATCTCGTTTTCTGGATGCTGATGAGCCGTGGAGGCCAGAGACTCCACCGACCCCGGATGTGGCCTCCCTGCTCCGGCCTGTGTGCTCCCGTGAGTGCTCCCATTGCGTGGCTCCTTTTGTTTTCTGGCCCCACGAAAGAAGTCTTCCATTAACCCATACTAAGAGCAACTCTAACAAGTAGGTATAATTTAAATATCTAAAAAAGAATTTAGATAATAACTAAATCTATATGAGTAATAAAAAAACACTCAACTCCAACAGATACCTATAATTACATAGCTCAAAAAATTTAATCATACCATTTGTGATCCATGAGCTGTTTAAACAAGGTAGCTCATTTGTAAATTAGGTTTAACGAGCATCTCCATTCTATTCTGTTGGTGAAAACAAAATGAAGAAAAAAAATTATAAAGGAGCAGGAACCATATAATTCATTGATCAGAGGGTCACAAAATACATGATTCACAATGACTTTGTCTTCTTCTGTCTTCTGCGTTGATACTTAAGGAGATATCTAATTTAAGTGATTGCGTAGTTCGCTGATTCTCGAGGCCATGTAGAGTCGCCCGGCTAATTATATCTGCAGAGCGAGTCTGTAAAACACCTCCGATTAAGCTGCGCACAATAGTCATTTCTTCATGTATAGTGTTGCTCGTCCATATATAATATATGGTGGTGGAACACAAGTGATGATGAACCCAGTCACAGCAGTGCCATCGTCATGTCAGATGTGGATAGAATATGTTGATGAAGAGGATGACTTTCACCTCGTCGGTGCCCAGTCATATATATGCCAGTCTTCATCTGCTCGAACAGATCTGTGTTGCCTTCGCCTCATCGGTGTCTGGCAATGTGTCTGATCCCGTTGCATGAGACGTGTCGATCAGTGGAGCAGTAACTTAGCCTCGTCATCACTTGCAAAAATTCCATCTAGCTTCGTAGGTACTAGACGTGTGATGATGTCGATCTAAATGTCATGAGCAGCAGCTGGTTGCTTTGCTTGGATGATGAACGTCATGAATATTTTGCCAATAGTCAGTTGGGGCATCGAGTAAATCTGAATTTTTCCAATGTCGCAGAATATTAGACAGAAACTGTCTTCTGACATCTTTCCAATGTCGCAGAACATTGGACAGGAATAATCTTCTAAGATCCTCCCAATGTCGCAGAACATTGGACAGGAACTATTTTTTGGATCCTTCCAATATCGCAGAACATTGGACAGGAGCTGTCTTCTTCAATCCTCTTAATGTCGCAGACCATTGGACAGGAGCTGTCTTCAATCCTTCTAATGTCCCAGAACATTGGACAGGAGCTGTCTTCTTCAATCTTTCAAATAGGCAGACTGTCGATGCTCCTACCTGTGAGACACAGAATCAAACGATCATCAGTTAGCTCACCTTGCATCATATTCGCTGGAACGACGTCATGGCGACGTAGTGTGTGCTTCGTGTGTATGTATCTGGCAGCATTCATGCACGCATCAGGAGATCCTGCAGCCTGCTTCTGTGCATGCCATCGGCTGGCGAGGCGTCTTCGTGGATACGGCTGACTTCGGCGGTTGCGGCTCTGCAGCAGCCTGTGCTCCGGCAATCTGGCATTATACGCCAGCAGCGCCTGGCCAATGATCTCTGTGTTCTTCTCTGCCATACGGCGTGGTCAGCAGCAGCATGGCCATGTATACATGCCCTGTGGTAGCTCGGCAGCGCTGTACCGGTTGCACGGCAGCCTGACGGCTTCTCTTATCCCCTCTCACCTCCGGCGCTTGGGCTTGGCAGCCTACCGGCGGCGTGGAGGATGCAGTGCTGCCTAGCGGCAGCCTGACGGCGAGTATGCGCATCCTCCTCGGCGCTTGGGCTTGGCAGCTTGCCGGCGGCGTGGTGGACGCCGTGCTGCCGTGCAGCAGCCTGACGACGCGTATATGTGCGTGCCTCTCCTTTCATTTCTCTGTAATCACATTTTGCTCTAAAATTTAAGCAAAATTATTATCAAACATATTCTAAGGACAACATAAGTACACATGCTCCATCGTTCCATGGCAAAACTGATGGCCGCAGCACCATGCGATAGTTGATGCCGAGTTAACGCACTAGCTGCAAGCAGGCAGATCACCACACGCAACAGCAACAGGCATCTCGACGTGCATGCATGAGCAGCATGCATCTCCGTTTGGTGCCGAATATAGCGATTTGAGGGATAGCTACATTTAAGTATCTCATATAGGCATCTGTTGGATTGATATTTTTCTCTCTGATATCTAAATTAGTGTTTAGATATTAGTTTTAAGTCACTGTTAGAGTTGCTCTAACGACGTATCCACGTGTCCATAAAAATTCCTCACAGCCCCTTTCAACACAGAAATTTTATAAAAATAAGCTTAATTTTACAATTAAAAAGACTCCCTGCTCTCAAATAAGTGTATTTTATTTATATTATATTTGACAAGTCATCTTATTTAAAAAGTTATGTAAATAGTATAATAACAAACAAATCATGTTTAAAATATTTCTAATGACAAAATATTTCATGATAAAATAAATAATATTTCCAATTTTTTTAATAAAACAACTTATCAAACGTGATTTCTAAAATTTAAAAAATGATACTTATTCGGAACGAGGAAACCCAAATAAAAAAAAACCTTTGAGTTGCTGATCTGAACTTGAGTTTTTCTTTTTTCTGTGTTTTCCATTGAAATTAAACTGATTCATATAAAATTTATATGCGATTCATATGAAGTTCTTGTGATCCAAAGGAGCCTTTGTTGTTTTCTACTCCCTCCGTTCAAGTGTCGTTTCGACCATTCATTTTGATAAAAAATGTTGGAAATATTACTTTTTTGTTGTAAATTGTTTTGTCATTATAAATACATTAAGCATGACTTATTTATTTTTATATTTGTATATTTTTTAAATAAAATGATTTGTCAAATATGATGTTTAAAAGTAAAAAAAAATGACACTTATTTTGAGATAAAAAAGTATTTTTTACTATGAAATTAAAATAATTTATATGAAATTTTTTATGTGATTCTTGTGAAATTTGTTTGTTTGAAAGGGGGCGTAACAAAACTTTCTATCACGCGGATCGATAAAAGGCAAATGCATTAACCAGTGACACTACTGCCTTTTTTTAAGAACAACCAGTAATACTACTCTGAACTATTAGCTATTTTTTCTATTTTTAAATTGATGTCTCTGTGACTTTTAGTTTTAACTTTGACTATTCATCTTATTTAAAAAATTTGATAAAAATTATATATCTTTTTATAATTTAATTAATCATTAGAGTTATTTGAATCACACCTTAAAATTTTATATATTTAAAACTCAAAGTTAAAACTAAAAATCAACGATGATATCAATTTAAAAGCCGGAAGAAGTACAGTTGTATTTAACGGAGAACTCGCTGCTTGGGCCCAGAAAAGGAGAGGAACCAATAAAATTGCGCCACGCAACGGGAGCACCTACCGAAGCACGCAGGCGGGAGGAGGGAAGCTGCATCCGTGGCTCCCCTCAAGGGCAGTTTCGTCACTGCGGCGCAACCGTTACTGGGCACGGCAAGTCGGCAGCATCGGCTTGTTTGTCTGCCCTTCCTGCAGCGACACCCATAACGGCGGGCCTAAGGGAGCAGTAAAATTTTCAGCTGAAAGCAATTAGGTTTTTTTTTTATCTTCTGACATGCTAAAAAAATTCTCCCTCCCGTACTAAAAAAATTCATTTTGATAATGGCATAGTCTCTAAAGTATAATTTTGGTTTATATTTTCTAAAAAAATATGTAATAAAAAGTGACATAATATATACTTTTATAAAAATATTTTTAATGCAAATTTAATCGTGGTACTCATATTTCTAAATTTAATTTTTATAATTTATAGCTCTAATCTTTAACTAAAACATTATCCAAAACAATTTTTTTCTAAAGAGCGGAGGGAGTAGTTCTATTTAAGAGAATGAAATAAATAAAGTGTTATATAACTTTATACTTCTGTCGTGTATTTTTGAATTAGATACTGAAAGTATAAACAAGGTTAAGGGTATGCTCGCCTCTTCGGTTAAAATTATTTTTAATGTAGTTGTGCTTCCAGTTACTGTAGCGAAGACAACTTAATGATGGTGCAGCCATAACCGCAGCTGCTGCCACATGCCATGGAAAGTGAACCGAACACATCCTAAGATTAGGCTGCATCGGAGATGCTGTTTGGACGCTCAGAAATGAAATGTTGAAACAAAAAATGGGAAATTTTTATTCATATTGCTCATTAAACCTCATACTTTCATTCATTTTTCAATTCAAAACTCACTCGTCATTTCCCTTTACATAGAGATGGAACAGAACATACACCACTGCCGCCAACAACCGGAGATGATACGTTGAGATGTCATCATCAAGAACAGCAGGGGTACATGATTGGGCATTAGCAGAACACAGAATCACCACCTGGCTCTTGAAGCCTCTCCATCATCCGTGTTCGCTCCAGAGTCCCTTTCTGCTCTGAAGGCTACTTTGAAACGCAGAATTTTTGTAAGAATTGTAAAGAAATTTCAAAAAAATCAGTTCAATTTCACAGAAAAAACACAAAAATAGAAAAAAAAATTCTTCTATCCAAAATGAGGCCTGAGAATTTCCATTCCACGCTGTTAGGTTGGTGCTCCACTCTAAGAAGATCACCTGTTGTGCCAGGCCAGCAGACCAGGACAAACAATCCGCACAGCTCGTTTTGTCTCCTTTTAAAGTTTATCTAGCGAGGACCGAAAGATTCTGCCCTCGAGAAGGATTGGTTTCAGATAAATCTTATGTGTAGGAGATTTATAGGCATAACATAGGGAACATTTCTGATTTTTATGCGTGGGTAAAATTACGAATTTGTAATTGTATTTGCTATCACTGATTGGTGTTCTCCCTTCACCAACAACATGAAACTATTAAGTAAGACAAGAAGAATTGTGTGTAGGAGATGATGAAGCCAAAATAAAGCTGCAGCAATTGTAACTAACTAGATCGGGTAGTCAAGGATACGGGTTCAGGTATGTGGCCGTTCTTAGCTGGGCTGCAACAGGTGCTCGTGGAGCCAGGCCCAGAGCTCGCCCTTTCTTCCCTTGTTCTCGGTAACTGTCCTCCCTTACGTGCGCGATAGTATTAGACCGCAGTGTCCTAAAATTGTTATCATCGATTGATTCAAATTTAAATTAATGAATGGCAATAATTTTAGAATGAAGAGAGTATATCCAACCTGCACAAACCCATGATGAAAATGTCTCCAAATGACCAAATCCATAAAACAACAAAAGGAGTTTTTTCTATGGGAAATTTATTTATAGGAACCGTGGATCGGTGGCTTTGGCCTGGTCATCTTGATTTTGTTCAAAGGATATCAAAACAATTTTTTTATCTGTAGCACTACTTAAACAGGAATCTTTCGGTCCCCTTATGCCGACGCGCTACTTCTGTCTGCCCACCCCTTTTTGGGCCGCAAATGAGCTAATTTCATGCGGCCCGTTCTTCATCCTCCTCCTCCTCTCTGGCGACCCTTCGTGGATTTGTACGTCGAAGCTCACCAGAGAATCTTTATTGCTCGTGGATTTGTACGCCAACTTTCCTTCTCCATCACCTCCGGCTATAGAAATTGGTGTCACGTCCCGACTATTTTGCGTGGCGGGGGCGAATGGGAGGCGGGCGTGCCGC
>BCLF01000030.1:1197038-1219143 GCA_001602275.1 Zoysia japonica | reverse complement strand
CGGGCGGTCCGAGGGTTCCTCCGGCCCAACTTGTGGACGAGCGCCTTGGACGCCGTGCCACAGGTGAAGGCGTTGATTACGTCGGCGTCGCTGACGCTGGGGAGCTCGTTGCGCTTTCGTGAAAAGCGCTGGATGTATTCCCGGAGCGACTCGCCGGACCCCTGCTTACAATTCTTGAGGTCCAAGGAGTTACCTGGACGCGTGTAAGTCCCTTGGAAGTTGCCGACGAAGATTCGGCGCAGGTCGCTCCAGTCTTGGACGCAGCCCTCGGGGAGATGTTCGAGCCATCCTCGGGCTGAGTCGGTGAGGAAGAGCGGTAAGTATTGGATGGCGAACAGGTCGTCCGCCCCTCCGGTCCTGCAGGCGAGGCGGTAATCCTCCAGCCAGTGGACGGGGTTTGTTTCCCCGTTGTAGCGGCCGATGGTGGTCGGGGCGCGAAATCTCTGCGGGAATTTCGCGTGTCGGATGAGCGATCCGAACGCTCTGGGTCCGACCCCCTCAGGGCTCGAGCTCCTGGAGTCGAGGGAGCCGCGTCGGAAATAGCGGTCGCGGGAGCGTCTCCGGCGGGATTCGTCGCGGAGCTCGCTCCTCGCCTGGCGCCTGGCGTCGATGGTGCCGCGGATGTCGAGGTTGGGGCCGAGGCGGGGGAGGACTGACCCCGCATGATGTCGAGGGTGCCGTTCCTCGACTGGACTGTTGCGCGCCGACCTCCGCCGGTCCTGGGACTGGCGGTTGCTTTTCGTCTCCGACTGCTGGGGTCGGAGAGACGCCTCTGGTCGTTGAAGCGCGTTGCTGAGGTAGAAGTGTACACGGTCGTACACTTCCCTCAGTGCTGGATCCTCGGGGGCAGCGGTTTCGTTGAGGACGCACGCTGCCGCCGCGAGGTTCTCTAGCGGGGTGTCGAAGGTCGGCGGCCCCCCAGCTGCGAGCTACTGGTAGGTGGACCGTCCTCGGGCTCGCGCCGTGTCGCTGGGCCCGGCTGGAGCCTTGTCCCTAGGCTCGGGGTTGTCAGTGCATCCCGGGGGCGGCCAAGCTTGGCCGGCGACGTCCACTGTGGGGCGCAGGGACAGGTTGGCACCCGGCGGTGTGTTGCCGGGAGTCGCCGGTTCCGCGCCCTTCGGAGCGTGGAGAGTGAAGCACTCCCGCGAAGGGTCGTACCCCAAAATAAGGTGGCTCCGGGGCCACCAGCGAGAGTGCCTTCCACACGGAGCCTGGAGGCAGAGCTCGTCGCCTTCGTCCGCGACGAAGTCCAGGCTCCCGAAACGAAAAGCCTGCCCAGAGGTGAAACCGGGGGCTTGCCACGACCGACCGTCTCTAGAGACAGCGACCGTGAAGTCCCAAAACGGAGGTGGGAGATCGAAATGTCCCCTACAACGAAGTATGGGGCCATCGAAAAGCCGAAACGAGAGCACACCAAAAGAGAGACGTCCCCTTCCTGGCGCGTCAACTGTCGGCGTTCTGACCACCGGCACAGTAAATATACGATCGTGGGGGATAGTATGCCTTCGGATTCGATATGACCTAATCTGAGGTAGACTCAAGGGGATTTTTACTTGGTTCGGGCCACCCGAACGGTGTAATACCCTACGTCCAGGGAACGGATTATCTCAAGGATAATGTTACAAGACGGGCTCCTCTCTTCGCGGGAGGACCCAGAACGTGGGTAAATGGGGTGCTTGCTCGGAAAGGTGCAAGGATCCCCGGGTTCTGATGGAGCTCGAGTTCGTCTTTCGTGTGTTTGTGGCTGTTGCTTGTGGTGGTGTTCGACCGTTGTCTCTATCGTTCCCCGAGCCTCCTATATACAGGAGGGGGCCCTGGGGTTACAGGTAATGGGCCTTACGCGATCCTGCCGTCTCGCCGACAGGTGGGCCCTTCCGTCGTTGTCGCCATCATTTCGTTCCGTCCAGGCGTGGTCATGACCCGTCGCGTCGTGCACAGCGGCGGGTACCATGATGCTCGTCCGGTGCCACTGCGCCGGCTACAGTGCTGTCCCGTCGTGTCTGGCAGCCGTCGCAGCTTTCTCCTGGGGGTCGCTTCTGAGGGTCAATCTTCGGAGGCCGGGGTCTTCGCGCCCCTACGCGGCCAAGACATGGCCGCCGTAGGTCGTCGCTGAGGGGTCGGAACCCGTGCCGTCCGACCCCCGACTTTCACCCGTTGGAGCGCGATCTGTTGGGTACCCGAGGTACGTGATCCCGACAAGAGCGACCAAAGCTCTCGAAAGCTCCGCCTCCTCAGCGTCCATGGCCGGAGAACAGCGCAGGACGCGCGTCTCGGAGAGGGGGCGACGACCTGGGGCCCAGCGAAGAGGACGAACGCTGAGGTCCAAAGCTGGCGGCGGAGAGGGCGCAGTCAAAGAGCCCGGCGACGACCCTGGCGGGGTGGAGCCCGCCATGGAACCCGGCGGCGTAACCCCAAACGAGGGGGAGCTTGACGCCGGCAAGCTAGCAGGCGGGGGTGCCGCCCCCACCCCAGCAGCCGCCGAAGTCCGGACACGCGAGCGTCGAGGAGGGCCTGGGAGGGGCAGGACATTCCGCTGCGGAGGGCATGCAGAGTCCGGCGAACGGGGCCTCTTGCAGGTCCGACCCCTGTGCCCTTCCTCGCGGCACCGCAAGCAACGAGCAGGATTAAGACAATCCTTCGCTACGTGGTCGCGCTGAAACAGTTGAAGCAGAGACCCACCAAGTCTGACGACACCGGTCTGGTGGCCTGGTCCGGCGGGGAAGGACGACCGCGGGCAACACGACCCCAGCGCCGGCGGCGACGAACGACCTGCCATTCACCTGCCTCCGCCCCTGCCTGGGGGCCCGCCCCAGATCTGCGGCCAGCATCCAAGCGAGGAGGCACCGACGGCCGGGGACGACCTTGGCGAGGCGGCAGAGGGACCGGGGCAGCTGCTGTACGCGAGCCCTCCGGGTGAGGTGGCGGAGCCGACGGCGAAGGCGTACGGACGACATCCTGGTACGACCTAGGGGAAAAGGGAGCCGGCGAGGCTTGCGACGCCAGGCTGCAGCGACCATCCGAGGGAGAAGGGAAGGGGCTGAAGTTCAACCAACTCGGTGCGTCCTTACCAGAGGGGGGGCAGATCTGTGCTCACTGAAGACGAACAGAGGAGCTCTGGGGTTGAGCTGGGAGGCAACGTCCGGGAGAGGCTGGGAGTGGAGGTTGAGGGGACGGGGGTTGCTGGCTGGAGAGGAGCCATCGCCGAGCGGCCGCTTGGCGGAGCGCTCCATCGCCGGTCGGTCACTCGCTCCAGATTTCAGACTTAATCTTAACTCCTAAGTTTCAAAATGAGATCCCAAATATTCAATTTTAAAAATATCATACAACGACATGTACCAGCTTCGATCAGGACACAGACAGGTTCCAAATCAAGTGTGGCAAGTCACAACTGATGAGCATAAGGAATTGATCGGCAACGGAGAATACTCGATCTCACTACAAAGCTGTCATCAGTTCTGTATACAATTAAAGTCTCGATGTTTAGTTTCTGCTGATCCGACAAGATTGAAGAAAAGAAGAGGATGGAATATTCTAGCACGAGCAAGTTCCTCACCGAGAACGACTGAGGTCGTCAACTGTCATTTAAGTTGGTGCTGCAAAAATATGGTTGCATCTAATTGGTGCGCAGAAATAGGACACATCAGCCTAGAGTAACTTGCTCTTTCCCATGAGTTATCTATTTGTGGTACAGGTACACAAACGAGAATATGAAGAAAGCTCCCATCTGCAGTGAGGAGGAAATAATGTAAACGCTAGTGCACAAGACAAATTTCTTACATAGCATGATGCAGCCCTTTCCACCCAAAGCTATCAAAGATGCAAAAAAGAACAATTTGATATATTTAAGAGATCTTACAGTTGAGAATGAAGCGGCATAGTAAGGATACGCAGATGTTATGAATCTCTCGTACTCATTATGCCTGTAAGGGCGAACTGGGATCTGTAGCAGGCCAAAACATGTTAGTCATGAATTTTCAGGGAAGTCACAACAAAACAACATACTACCTCTGTTCCTATATAATTTCTAATATAATTTTTTTATGAAAGCTTATTTCACAATGAATCCAAAAAATAAAATTTTTATATGATAAAACATTATTAGTTCTTCAATCTTAATGGTCAAAGTAATAAAAGTTTGACTTTAAATAAATCTAGAAATGCTTATATTTTGGAACGGAGGGAGTACAACATATGAGGCCTGATTGATCTACTGAAGCAAGTGTAGAAAGAAAAGAGTGCTACAGAACCAACCTGTTTTGTAAAGGACAGACCAGTGTACCCAAGCCTTTGGTACTCAACCTTGAACTGGAAAACTCCATAAACATCTGGAACTTTGAAGGATGTCGAATATAAACCCTACATGGAGAAATGAGGTACATTAGCTACAGCAATCTCAACATCAAGCTTACCACATCAAAATTTCACAATATTGCTTACCTTCTTATCAGTCGACAGAGTTTTCAATACATAAGGGCTCATCATGTAGAACTGAAGTTGAACATCATCAGCAACATATGGTTTCCAGCTTGTTCCAGACCATTCGTAAATCTCAACCGAGTATTCCTTGAGAGGAACATTTATATTAGCACCTTTAACTTTTCACTGCTCAATAGCCTAGAATGAAAGAAACTTACCAGGTCATCATTAATGCGGTACATGCCAGGTTCATTTGTCTCCCCAACCTTGTGGTGCTTGACATTCACTGCCTGTAAAATAAAGAGTACAAAGCTTATAACACCTCTTTTTTTTTTTTGAATAACCACATCCCTGAGAACAATAAAATGGGGAAAGCATGGGAAATAAGGTAAAATAAACCTTTAGATGGCCCCTCTCATGGAAGACCCATTTGCTTGTCTCTGTCACAAATTGTTCATTTCCAGCTTTCTCATGCCTGCAGTTTCAAACTAGAATAAGCATATAATAACTAATCAATAAATATTCATACAGAAAATTCAGATTAAAAACCTATATAATTATATCCATGCCCCAGGATATGCAGTACCATTTTGCATATCTCAAACAATGAGCCATTTCAAATATACTGCAAGCTTATCCACAACCTAACTACAGCTTATAACAGTTCTCAGAAGTTTAGAATGCTCACAGATCATTAAACATAACTTTATCTAGTAACTCCTGTACCAATTTGTCAAGAACCTAAGCTATATGTATCAAACAATTAACCATACGGAGTATGCTGCAAGCTCATCTACAGCCTAAGCTACAGCTAATAACAGTTCTTCAAAAGTTTAGCACGCTCAAAGATCATTGAACACATTTTTTATCTAGTACTGTAACTCAGCTACTCCTTTACCAAGAACCATCCTCTGTTAAAATTCATTAACATTCTCCAGTGTATCAATATTACTTTTAAGCGAATTATTAACTAAAATTATTGTTGAGCTTGAGATTCTCATAATTCATTGGATAAACGTAGTAGTCAATCCAAATAATAGCCCGCTTAGTAAGCTCTACAGAAAGAATTTTGCATTAAACTTGGTACAAATAATTTTTATAAAAAATTAATGAGATGACTGAGTACATTTATTGAGACAATGGCATCTACATAATCTTGATACTTTAGCTGAAATCTAATAATCGTAGTAAAGCACGATAGAAGCTTCAAGACTAAGCTCACCTTGTCTTGCTGCCAGCCTTTTGAACACCAGATTTGAGGAACCTGAATTAACAAAACATTATAAGCATTATTTTTTAGAGAAAAAAAAACTGAAACTGGTGTATATTGTAGCATACCGGTTGCTAAACATGTCGAGTGATCCAGATATCAGCACCCGGGCATTGTTTCTTGCCTGCAAAAAGACAAAACTAGTTAGGAGAGACTCAACAACCTAGGAAACCAAGGTTGCATACAACTGATGATATATGGATGCTTCAGGCCTATTTATTTGTGAATGCATTAGAGAAATATAAATGGAATGATTAGCCCACCTATATTGCTAAGCAAGTGAAAACAAATATGATTACCTGCATAACAGAAACCAGTGATATGGCTGACCCAGTAAGAGATGGTGGAGATGCCAACTTAGTCTTTGGGTTTGCAGAATATGCTGATGGAGATGCAGACAGGACTTTCAGAACCTGGGAATGTTCAAAGATGGGAATGAAATCACGGGTTATATCGGAAAACCATGAAATCACATGTTCCACAGCAATGAAATGAAAGTGTCATGCAAATCATATGTTTGACCAGCAAATATGAGAGTTAGTACTTACCAAGCTGTTTAATGGATTGGCTGCATGTCCAATTCCTCGGAACAATACAGGAGCCTAGTAAATGATGAGAATTATTAAAAGGAGATACACATTAGATGTAAGTGCTGTAAACATGTAAAAGGAAGTAACGATAACCATGAAAATTTTATATTATATCCTCAATTCCTCATCAACATCCGATGTTACAAAATGATACCAAAGCTAACAGCAGCTCACTCAAATAGAAACCCATGTAAAAATATCTCACTCTAGATAGGATGAGAATATCCAAACACAAGCTAGCTAATACTGGCAAGTAACAGCCAGTTACCCAGGAAATCCTCCTTGTAGTAACTAGGGCAGAATACAGAGATGTGCCACAGAAGCAGCAAAGTGAGGACATACAGTATGGGCATGCTCATACTGGTGATGTTTGGGCTTAGACAACACAGTTGGGCCAAGATTTACTATGTTAGAAAGTAGAAGAACAAAAGGCCAACCTCTGCTAACTGCCCATACAAATATGATACTATAACGAATTGACCATCCAAAATTAAAGTACTTTGCAACAGTTAAATTGAACTTGGTGCAGGTCATTGTTTAATCCATTGGACATATAGTCTAAAAGGCTCTTAAGAGCTCGATTTAAAAGGATCAGGTGTATTTTTGGCAACTAACCTCAATCTTTTTAGATCCGAGTATTACATCAGACTGGATGAGATCATCACCAGCAATCAAGGTGTGATCACCATCAACATCTGTGACAGCATAGTTAGTGTGATCAATAACCACTGCCTCTGGATCCTGAAAACAATGAAAAACAGGCAATTAGTTCACTGAAGTAAAGGAAAACAGAGACAGGAATGGATAGACCAGGGTATTGCCTACAGAAATGACTTGCCTCGTCAAAATCAACACCACACTCCGTTGCAATGCCCCGGATAAGATCAGAGGCAGATGAATCTGCAGCCAGGATCATATCATGCCCAGCATCGATAAATTCCAGGACAGCATTCTGGTCCAGTGATCCACCAAAACCTGCCATCAAACAGAGATGAACGATAAGAATTATAAATTAACAGGTCAAGTATTGACGCAGCTGTCACAGCACGAACAGGGGTCGTGGACAGCTAGTTCAATAAGGCGTTGAGTTGAAACATAGCAATCCAGTGTGCAGCTTGAACTGGCAGCACCCTGTTATACTAAGATCGCGTTTTCTATCCGCTGGAATTCCTGGAAGTTGCAATTCTGCGAAACAGATCACAGAATTCCACTGAAAGGGTCACTCGACGAGCACGGATCAGATCGGCGGAAAAACCGAAGTCGCATCCTAATCTTGACCCATCGCGCCGAATATAGCACCAATCCCACACCAAAACCGCAGATCAGATCTTTCCGAGTGAGGAAAGGGGAAGGGGAAAGAGCACTCACGAGTCGTGGAGGGGGCGAAGAGCACGAGGCCATCGTAGAGGTACTGGCCGTAGCGGTGGAGCGAGAGCTTGGGGTCATCGGCGAGGCGGAAGTCGAGATCGAACCCGCGCGCCTGGAGGGACCCGAAGAAGGCCGAGTGCGAGGACCGCACCGCCAGGTCGTCCAGCAGCACCAGCAGTCGGCGGCCCCGGGGACCCTCATCCTCCCCGGACGCGGCGAAGGCGAGGATGGCGAGGAGGAGGAGGGGGAGCGCGGAGAAGTGGCGCGGCGACGCCATGGCGGCGCAGATCTCGCGACCCGCGGGGTTTTGATTCGCTGTGGGGGTTTGCAGTGGAGTGGTGCTGCAGCGACGGAAGCGACGACTCGAGGAGGCTGGGGCTATAGTAGGAGGGAGGAGAGGGGAGTGACTGGACCGTCCGCTTGGAGATCCGGCGGTCCAGATCGAGTTTAAGCTTCGATGCCGTTTGTTCTCCTTGTCTGAGAAATTGAGAATGGCCTTCCTTTTTTTTCTAAATTTAATTTCCCAAGTTCAAGAGTTGATGAATTTGGCTGCTCAAAACTATTTGGGCCTCCTTTGGAACAAAAGGAGAAAATTCCTATTTTTTAGTTTTTTTTTCTGTGAAATTGAACTGAATTCTGTAAAATTTCTGTAGAATTCCTGCGGTATGTTTGTACATGTGCACGGTCTCCTTTGAAACACGAGATTTTTTTTTTGTTTTCTACGTTTTTTGTAAAATTAAACTAATTTCTGTAAAATTTATGTGAAATTCTCGAAAAATCATACGTTCCGAACGAGACCTACATGGCGTGTTCTCCAAATTCCCCATGGGTCCACTATTTGATACTTAAAAGTAATTCTGAGAAAAAAATAGTCCTATAAGTGTTGTCAGCGTTCTGACCACCGCCACAGTACAAATATACGATCGTGGGGGCGGTGTGCCTTCGTATTCGATATGGTCCAGTCTAAGGAAGACTCAAAGAGGTTTTTTACCTGGTTCAGGCCACCACGAGCCGTGTAATACCTACGTCCAGAGAGCGGATTATCTCGATGATAATGTTACAAAGGCTGGATTCTCCTTTCGCGAGAGGACTCAGAACGGGTGAAGGGTGGTTAGAACGTGGATGAGTGAGGATGCTTGCTAGACGGAATGCAAAAGCCCAGAGCCCTAGTGGTGTTCGTCGGTCTATTTTTCGTTGTTTTGTGTTCGTGTCTCTATCGCTCCCCGGGCCTCCCTTTATATAGGAGGGGGGTCCGGGTTTACAGGTGATGGGCACTACGCGATTCTGCCGTCTCGCGCGACAGGTGAGCCCTTTCGCGGTCGTCGCCATCATTTCGCTTCGTCCCGGCGTGGTCGTGACCCGTCGCGTCGCGCGCAGCGGCGGGCACTGTGGCGTTTGTCCGGTGCCACTGTGCTGTCGTGTCTTGTTCAGCAGCCGTTGCAGCTTTCTGCTGGATTGTCGCCGTGGTGAATCTCGTCTCGTCTCATCCCGTCAGGACGGATGGCAGTTGACCACCGAAGTAAATGTGCTATTACACCGTACCTACTCCCCGGGGGTCGGTTTTCAGAGGTCGGAGTCTTCGTGCGCCTCAGAGCGGCTAAGACTTAGCCGTCGTAAATCGCCGCCTTAGGGGTCGGATCGCGCGGTTGCCGACCCCTAATCCGGAACTTCACGCGTACAAGTGCGGACTGTCAGGTACCTGGGGTACGTGATCCAAGTGTCTTTCAAGGTAAATCTACCATGCGGTTTTCATGTTTCAAGTTTTTAAAATATAACTAAACTTGAAAATTTTAACCAGAATCATGTGCTCCGCGACAGCTGACAAGCAAAATCTGTAGATAAACATATCACCATGCCAATCCACTCTGACAACTGATAATAATAAAGCCCTTTTCACTGGTTTCAGAATCAATGGACAGAAGAAACAATTCCGAAAGTAGACAGTAAGTAATAAATATTCACCGCGCATGAAAGCTAAATTGATTTTGTGATCAATGAAGCATTTTACTGAAATCCTTAAATTAGCATCCTACAAACTCAAATCAGCGCCGATTACATCATATGCTTCTCAGGTTTGCAGCAAAAGAAGAAAAAAAGTACAAAGAACAGCCTAGCCATTATAGGCGGGCAGGGCGAGCAGGGATCCTCAGCTGAGTCAGGGATTCTCAGATGTTACACCCCTCAAGAATACCACATCACCAGTTGGCCACAGAAAACAAATTGCTCATCCGATTCACAAATTGGCACAACAAAAGCTGACCTTTGCCTTTTACCAGCTTGAAGAAACCTCGTGCTTCAACCTTTCCTGATCTACCACTCTAGAATTTCAGTCAGGAAAAAACCCAGGGACAGAGCATGCTGAGAACAGCTGATCAAAACTCACAGACAGTACCATCGTATCATCATCATATTAGATCCTGCTCCTTGAAGGTGGCCAATTTTGCATTCTCTCTGTCATGCTTGAACACAAGATACAAAGGGCTGTAGAACAGGACACAGATACCAAAAGGCACTATCATCATGGTCAGCAGCCCCCTTGAGAGAGCGTAGGCCCCCTCTGCTGACCCGTTGGACAGGTTCACAGTCTTGGTGTCATAACCATATATCTTCTCAGTGACAAGACCAACAGCGGGAGCAGCTAGGGAGGAGAACGAACCCTCGAACGAGCGGTCAAAGGCGTAGATCATGGTGCGGTGCTTGGGAGGGACTACCTCCGCAAACATGGGGTTGTTTGCCGAAGTGGCGCACCAGCTTATAGTGATGCCCATGAAAAAAAGCGTGACAGCATAGGCGTACCAGGAATCCACCGACTGGGGGATAACTGTGAGGAGGATCCATGAGAATGGGATGCCCATGAACGCACTGAACTGAGCACACATTACACGTGCAGAATCAGGGTAGTACTGTGACAGGCGGTCTGCTATAACCCCGCCTAGAAATGCTCCACTGGCACACCCAATAGCAAATAGACTGTTCAGAGCTGCCGAGCTGCCATTGTCGAAACCTAAGAGGATTTAAGAAAGTTCATGTTCAAATTCAGAGCATTGCAGTAAATAGAACGTTGCAATATTTCTTGTCCTACCTATGAGTTCAAACCACATTGTGAAGAAAACTATGGCAGTCCACGGTAATGAACCAATAATTCCTTGCAGGACAATTATCTGGAACGTTCTCACTTTCATAACAGATCTCATTGCTACATAAGAATCCCTCCAGATAGAAGGTGGAGGAAGAACATCTTTGCTAGACAAATGTAACCTGGAAGATGAAGATTGTCATGGTCAAACAATGCATATCTCGTGTCACTGATGTTAATTCAATCAATATAAAGTTAAATTTGTGTAGGAATAAATGCATCAGAAATCTATAAAAAAAATTCACAATTCTCGATGTGCTCTTCGATCTAGAAGGTGGCACTCTACATGCAGTGTGTCAATAGCAGAAAAGATAAGCACTGAATATACAAACTTGGACCCCATATTAATTTCCTATCATGAAGTGTCATGGGAATGCAAGTCTGCACAGCAACTCTGTTACTTTACTGAACTCACGATGTTGCTACAAAGGTGTTTATTTAAACCTTTTCTTTTACAAAAAAAAAGCAGGCTTGGAACAAGAAGACAAGATGGAGAAGGCATACCTCTCATAATCGTCATCGTCCAGAAGTTTATTGCCGGGTATCCTTCTAGGATCAGTTGCATATAAGTACACCAAAATTCCAATTAGCAAGCTGACAAGTGCGACCATCATAAATGCAACACGCCATCCTGGGAATCCCCAGTAGTCCTTCCCAGCCATAATAGTTGCCAAAATACTACCGCCTATACCACCTACTGCACCAATGAGGCTTAACAAACCAAATCCTGCGCCACGCGTGCCATCTCTATAGCTGTCAGCAATAAACGACTGGAGTGCTGGTATTACAATAGCGAGCCCAAGGCCATTTACAGATCTCCAGAATGCAACCTGCCGAAAATGCTGGCTAACACCGACAGCCCCTGTTGATAAGGCCCAGAAGACAGTCCCTATTGCAAGCACTGTCGGGCGATCATAGTGAAGAGCAAGGATACCTGCCAAGGGAGATGCTATTGACTTCAGAAAGTTCATTAGAAATGTGAGGTATCCCAGATCAGTAGGACCAGCATCGAAAGCTGCACTGACTTCCTTGTAAACCGCAGGAAGGAGATTCTCATCAGCACGCTCCATAATGGAAGCAAGATTGATGAGGATGAGAGATACAGAGAAACCAAGTATTTTCTTTGTTCTGCAAAAAAGAAGAAAAATTAACGGGGTGATGCTAGATAATCCAGAGCAAATTATCTGCTCAAGTTCATAAAAATTGATGTGATAGTCTTACTAAAGGCAAACCAGAATTCAAATGTACATAACTTATTTCTGGTATTCTCTAGCTTTTCTAACTAAAATACAATATTTCTTTAACAATACTGAAAAATCAATGTTGGGAGTAAAGCACATAGAAATTTAAGTTTGGCTCAGTGATGACAGTGCTCCTTAAATATCTCATCAGACTTCAAGGTTTTGTTCAAAGATTAGACTGTATTGTTTCCAATTGGGCACTCCAAAAATTAAAACAGAGCATGAAGCTGCATGAGGAGGAAACTGAAGATAGGTGATTATGAACTTTCATTCCTTGAAATGAACCGCGAACGATGGCAATCTCCACTCTCCGCGCATGTGCATGAGCCATGTTTAACTTATAATATCATATTATTTCCCCTTATAGTTTTGATATTCTAACACTTGCCTCTAGTATTTAAAACAGCACCGTGATGGAGCCTTGTTCATTGAATTTACGGGGTCCAACTGAGACTTGTTTGGTGCATCTTGAGCCATGTCAGTGTGAGTGGTAAGCTTTGATAACTATTTAAAACCAAATATTGCTACAAAACTCATATTTGGTTTGTAATTCTCTTTAGGGCAGGGTGGGTTGCCACATATTAATGTTTCTCTATCAGCACCACTGTAGTGTTACGACATGTATTGTGCATAATAGCCCAACCAGGCACATTGCAAATTTAATTACAAGCCAATGGCAAAGAAAATGCACATTCTTTATTTGTCCTCTGGTTCAGGGGATAATATGAGAGATTTGGGGTCCTTAAAGTCCTAGCTAAAAACATATACTTTCCATGCTGACCATACAACATACCATCTCAGAACTCACGACACGACAAAAGCAAAAGATCGGATAAAGGTCACAGCTTTCTTGAGGGATCAAGAAGCTTGAACTGTGAGATTCTAACCATTGACATTCAGAATAAAAAAAGAAGAGAGAAATACGCAAACAAAAAAGGGGAATCAGAGGAACCACTCGCGCTCTCCCAGACTCCCACTGAAAGGAAAGCGGGTGTCCACTCATCAACATGCCACGAAAATGAAAAGTAATCTTAAGACTATCTGAAGCGCGGAGCATATCCTTAATCTGTGAAGCCTTTCCCTCCATCTGAAACAGTGGCCAGCTCAGAGCCCACCGAGGATGGGTACAAAGTCAGCGCTAAGTGCGTGAGCAGAAGCAGCTCATGCTGATACCACCAGGCTCCTCCAGTGGGGCCGCGCCACGCCGGTCAATCTCCGTGACATCTACTACTGGGATAGTATATATAATCTTGTTGAGGAAAACGAAGGTTGACTTGGTTCATACTTCACAGAATCACAGGCATCCCGGCTCTAAAAAGGGGAAGGTTATAAGACCGATTTTTGATGCTGAATTGCAGCTACGGCTCCGCCCAAAAATCATGCCGGACGTCAAGGGATCTGAAGGAAAGCAACACTCGCGGGCGGCCACCTTTTTCTGCGTCACGCGAACATTCTCCTTGGGCCCGCTAAATCTTATCCTCCTGCTTTTTCGGAGAGCAGCTCACAAAATCGAGCGCAAAACACACCACCGGAAACCAGTTTAGCACGACGAAGTTCATCAAGATCCCTCGGCACTTCGCGGAGCTCTGAAATGGCTCGATTTCGTTGGAACCGACGGAGAGTCGGTCTAATTTGTGACTAGAGACCAAAAGAAACTCATACGAGTCGTGAAATCGAGAACCGCCAGGAAAAGGGGGGAGACGGTGGAGAGGTTTACCTGAAGCTGGCGGAGGGGGTGAGCAGGGCGGTTGGGGAGGAGCGGGTCCTGTGCCGCATAGCCATGGACGCTGCGGGCTCGAGCGGAGGAAGCGGCGTCTTTTGCCTCCGCTCGGTCGTCGAGGCGCCGAATCGGGCGAGGCAGCGTTGAAGCGGAGGGGAGTGGAGGCGCAGGTGCTGGCCGCTGGGAGAAGTGAAGACGACGCACTACGGCACGAGACGCTCCAGAGTTGCACGAGGACTGATTGCCCCACGGAGCTGAGCTCTCTCCGAATTGAAGATGTCCACGTGAATCAGTGGACCTGGTTTAACGTGTCCTTCCGGCTAATTTAATTAATCGTATCGTTTTGTCCCCGTGCACGGAATCAGAGAGGGAAAGAAAATCGTGCATAGAAAAAACAAACAGAGACCCTTATACGCATTGCTCCCTCTATACTTTATACTTATAATTTAAATTTTTTTAGACAATGGTAGAATTTTCAAAGCATAATTTTAACTTTTCAAAAAATATTTATCAAAAAAATTGGTACATGTATACTTTTATAAAATACTTTTTAAGATAAATCTAGTCATATAATTTTTATATTTGAATAAAATGCACCAGCAGCCCTCAAACTAGTTGGTGGTGTCATTTGGTCTCTAAACTTTTATTTTACATTTTTGGCACTTTAAACTATTGCTCTGTCTCATCTAAGTCTCTAAACTTATTTCTGGCCCCCTAAACTATTGCTGCCGTCTCATCTAAACTCTTATTTTGCATTTCTGACACTTTAATATATTTAAAAAGTATTTTTTTCCATTCATATTATTAAAAAAATTGTTTAAATGTGGAAAATTATGAGCTATTTTTTTATAACTTCAATGATAAAGCAAATTATAATAAAATATATGATATTTTTTATTTCTACCTTCCTAAATTATTTAAAATCATTTTCAATTCATCTTATTTTCAAGAATTATTTCAAATGTGTAAAATTATAAGTTATTTTTAAGTACCTTTAATGATAAAGTAAATTATAACAAAATATATGATATTTATCATATTTTTTCAAATAATAAAAATAATCATAAAATCCTCGAGAGTGCAATATGGTTGGACTGTCTTTTGCAGCTCTATATAAATATTTGGAAAACCGAGAATTTTATGATTAATTTAGAAAGTGCAATGTAGGTAGAATGTTTTTTTGTAGCTCTGCCAAAACTTTGGTCCGGTCCACGCATGTACTGACTAGCTTTTATATAAATGTTTGAGAAATCGAAGATTTTATGATTATTTTTATTATTTGAAAAAATATGATAAATATCATATATTTTGTTATAATTTAATTTTTTCATTAAAATACTTAAAAATGACTTATAATTTTACACATTTGTACTAATTTTTAAAATAAGATGAATGGAAAAAATGACTTTGAATATATTTAGCGAAGTAGAACTTTAAAATATCATATATTTTATTATAATTTGCTTTATCATTAAAGTTACTAAAAAAATAACTTATAATTTTACACATTTGAACAATTTTTTGAATAATATGAATAGAAAAAATACTTCTTCGATATATTAAGGAGTCAGAAATTTAAAATAAGTGTTTAAAGACCTAGATGAGACCGAGGTAATAGTTTAGAGTGACAGAAATATGTTTAGAGACCTAGATGAAATAGATGCAATAGTTTAAGGTGCAATAAATGTAAAATTAAAGTTTAGAAACCCAGACGGGACCATCCAACTAGTTGGAGGGCCGTTGGTGCATTTTACTCTTTATATTTCTAAACTTAACAAATTAAAAATTATTTGTAATTTGAATTTTCAATGTTTGGCGACTTTAATTATGAGTATGGAGGGAGTATTCCGTTCAAAGAGATACGCCCTCCATTCTAAAATTAAGTTTACATGCCATCTAACTTTCACTAATAAATTTTATAAATTTATTAATTTACTTAATTTTTAAATTTATAGTAAGTATTTTTTAATAATATTTTTTAACTATTAAAGTAATTAAATTATAAAATTTTTAATTAAAGTCATTTTTGAGTAAATCCATATACATTTACTCTTATTTTAGGATCTTAGAGCATCTCCCACAGATGCTTTAAAATGACCATATGCTTTAAAATCTAACAATGTACAACACGGAATTGCTTCAGCAGATGCTTTGTATGATGCTGTAAAATTTTTTAAAGAACCTTTATAATTATTCCTTCGTGCTTTATATTTAAAGTACAGAACATGATGTTGTATCCCGTTCTTTATCATAGTTTGTGCTTGGGAGGAGCTCAACTACCACTCTCGCTGCTAGCTTCACCATACCGTCTGCCCACCCATGCCCCACCACCGGAGCTTACCATGTAGCCACAGAACCTCGCCGCCTAGGTCTCGGACCCTCCATCATCGTTCGTCATTATCGAACTGTGTATTTTATCATTGCCATCCTGAATCTAGCCAGTCGTCTCCAAGCTCAGCTTTCACCATGGCCGTGGTTTGTCTCTACCCTCTGGTCATCAAAGTCATGCATATGCACTGGTCCTGCTTCATCCTCCCTGAATACGACATGTTGCAGCCAGCGTCGTGGAAGAGTTTGGCTCGTCGACATTCTGAGGCGGCGGCGATGATAATTTCATGGACTCTATGAGCAAGGCGTCTAGGGTGTTCGTGTTCACGTTGGTGTGGTGCTCGATGTCGGCATGCTCGTGGGGCTAGACAAGAAGCCCCTGCTCATTATCTCCTATGCCAACCTCAGAGGCAGCCATGGTCACGATTAAAGAATGAAGCTCACTGATCTTGCCGGGCATCTAAAACTTACGCTCTCCACACTGGGTTGTACTTGCGCCACCTCTTACATGTGGCTCCTGATTCTCTAAGCTTCTTGCCGGCGAAGTTCTTGAGCTCGACACTGTCGACGCTCAAACATGGTGGGTGATTTTCAGGTGTTTGATGAATTGCCGCAAAGATAAAAACGATTATAAAGCATCAATTTTAGAGCACCTGTTGGAGCACAACCTTTAGAATCTTTAAAATAAAATAGCATTGATGTCCGTGTTACGCCACGGGCAGGGCAAAACGATGCAATTAATATTCTATACAGAAAGACAATATGACATTTGCTTCTTCCGATAAAAAATATAACATAACATAAATTTGTTACGATACAGGTAAGATAACACGGATAATTTAAGAACATATGTCATGAATATATTGATTTCATCAAAGAGTTATTCGTACAATTCATCAAAAAATTTGCTTTCCCGTGATACGGGAAAGATACGATCGGATATTTTCTGATAGTGCCCTTCTTACCTCATTCAAATTAGATGCTAATAATTGAACCAAAAATTCTCAACGGAGTGTTATACCATCCTGTACACACGCAATATAATATAATGTAACCAATGAATACAAAATTGAATATGTACATTCTTATCTTCTATTCTAATATAGGAAATCGTAGTTCATCGGGTAATCTGATGTGAAGTACAACTCGTAGTACGGTTTCAAATTGATATGTATTATCGGTAATCAAATAAGAGTGATTGTCTAGCAATGAGGTCACTATTTGGTATGGTGGCAACTAATAGCAATGAGAGTGATTGTATTATCGGTACTTATTAACGGTACAATGAAGTAAAAGATAGGAACTCATAGTACCGTACTATGAGTCACCATAATATTACGACTCAAACTTATTGGATTGAAAATACAGGCAAAAACAAGATAAGAGTCATCGTACCTTAGCATGAACTCATAGTTCATCTTCTCCAATTCAGTCCTCTATCATAGCTAGTACTTGATGTTATGATGATTGACTGCTAAATCGTAATAATCCCATAAATATACATATTTATACTACATTTAAAATTTATAACAATAATATAAATAATAAAAATACCTATTTCGGGTATTTACTTTTGCAAATCTCAGCAAGATGCCTCTCTAGATCGAAAGAAATATACTGGCCATTAGCTCCAACTTGTTACTTAGTACTAAATATAAAAGTAAACCACAATTATTATCTCCTTAGTATTGCTCTTAGTTACCTGTCACCACTCCAAGATTCGCTGCAAGCGATTGCATGATTAGTGCAAGGATGAGGCCAATCAGAATCACTCAAAGGAGCTAAAGGAAAAGGAAAGTCAATGAGCATTAAAATTGAAGTTTTTTTGGACAAACGGCTAGCAAATATTTGGTTTTTTTGACTGATAAAATGTACCTCGTATCTGTGATTTGCTCTGGCTTGCAGATCCGTTTCCACTATTTCAGTTTGAAGGGAATGTTAGAAATATGTGTTTACGCATACAAAATTATGCGTGTCTGAGGGGGTAAGAGGCACTCATAGTTTCCAAGGCGTTGGAAGGCTATCCAAATGATTCAAACGAAACAATAGAAAAAAGCAAATCGAGAAAAGGGAGACCTGGCAGAGACGATGTGGCGGAGATCGAGGAACGGGCCGTGCTGGAGGCAGGGTGGCGGTGGTGGTTGGGGCGGTGGTGGTCGGGACGTGGAGGTGGTGCCGCTCCATGCAGAAGGGCGAGTCACGGGCCGGAGTGGCGGCGGGGTGGCAGGGCTCGGGGCGTGGCGTTGGTGGCCAGTGCGTGGGTTGGGTGGCGGCGGTCGGGGCAATGTGTAGGAGGAACGACCGGCGTAAAACACGGATTTCTCACAGGAGACGGGGAGAGAAGATAAAAGGATCGACGAAAGTCTGAAGATAGCATGACACGAAAATAACAGATAGAAAAGGTGACACAAAAAATAATAGATAGAAAAGGTCACACTAAAAAGGTGGGATAGATGACGTCTACAAACGTTTATATTAGGAGAGAAAGTTACAGGAACAATCTTAAAGCACCGCTTTTAGAGAACCTGCTGGAGATGCTCTTACTAAGAGAAAGCGATAGTTCGCCCAAATAGGGCCTTGGTGATCAAGTTGCGCTAATTTGCACTCCTGATCTACTTCCTCTGGTCTAAAAAAGAAGTCACTTTGGATAATGGCATTGTCTTAAAAAAACATAATTTTTATTTTTATTTTCTATAAATATATCTAAAAAATGATAAATATATACTTTATAATTTTTTAAAAAACAAATCTAATCATATGATTTTCACATGTCTAAACTTAACAAATTAAAAATTATTTATAATTTATACTTCTAATGTTTGATCCAAAAATTTGTCAAAACAATTTTTTTTAGGGCAGGAGCGAGTACAGTTGAAGTATGTTATTGTGCAGGGGCGGAGCTACGTGGTTCCATTGGGGTCAACTGACCCTGATGATTTCCAATCAAATTAGTGACATCCAGAAAAATTAGGCGTTAAGCCTTAAGCGAGCGATAACACTCCGTCTAGAGCTTAAGCATTTCTAAGCGGCGCCTAAGCGTTACTTACTATAGCAATGATCATGTTTAGAATTATTAAATTACTTAAGATTCTCTTTCAAATCAACTTGGTCTATATCCTTTTGTATAAGAAAAAGCTTAATAGCCCATTATAAGCTTAAAGGCCCAAGGCCCACCACCCCTTACAACCCTAGAATATAAAAGAGCTCTGTAAGGATCAAAGACACTGAGAAAGAGGTTGAATCGGTGGACTTATAGCACTAATTTCGCTACGAAATAAAACTACAAGGCTCGATCACAACGGAAGCAAACCTAAACAATTCTAGTAGGCCAAGACTTCTAACAATGCTAGTGATAAGAAAATAACAAAAAATAAGCACAAGTACGATAGCCACCAAGAGGAATCAAAGAACAACCTATCACATTACTCGAACGGTAAATAAATGCGGTAAGTAAAAAGAGTGAGATAGAGAATGCTCAGTGATTTTTTTTAGTCTCAAAAGGTAGGCGTCTTTCTCTAATACTTGTTGGACCACTCTCGTCAGAGTCTCGGTCCCTACCGTCATTCTCGGAACGATGCTCACAAAGGTATGCTTCACTCCTGGAGTGAAGTCACCGGCGGCCCAGCTGTTGCACACAATACCCAAGCACTAGAGCAAGCCTTCAAGACTCGGACGCTCTCTTTTGGTGTCCCTTTTGAGCGAGAGACTTGTAACCGCGTACAAACTTGACGATGACTTTCATAATCTCCTCGAAGCTCGATCACCGACTCCTATCCGGTCTAGGCTGCTCACACCAAGAGTATTAGGCAAAAATCACTCCTCCCAAGCCCTACAAGCTCTAAAAGTGTATGAATGATCCTATCACCTCCTACTAGCACCAAAGATCTCCAATCTTGTAATATGCTCTCTTGATGGTGTCTCTTGGCCTCTCAAAACTTGTTTCCAGCAATTCTGATTAAGGGCACACTGGAAAACGTTCTTCTCCACGGTTTAAATAGGCTCCAAGCCTTGAAACAACCGTTGGGACGTGATGTCATAAAGCTGACTGCTTTATGTAATCACTGGACTGTCCGGTGACTGGATCACTAGATTGTCTGATGACCCTTCTTCCTCCTCAGCCAGGGAAACACCCTCTATAGAATCTATTTCATAGGACTGTCCGGTGACTCACTTTTAGGCTCCCAAAGACATCTTCTCTGTACTTCAGCTTGTAACACACCGAACTGTCTGGTCATTGCATCGACGGACTGTCCGATGACTTCTCTATCTCGACTTCAAAGAGCACCTTTCTCTAGACTGGCTCCTCCAGGGCTCACCGGACTGTCCGGTGACTGAATCTTCAGCTGATCTTGAGCTTCGATCTTCGATTTTGCTTTCTTTGCCATCTTTAGTGCTTTCTTAGGATCTAAAGAGCATTCGCACCCTCTAACACTTGTATGACAGGAGACAAATGACCTTACCTCTTTAATAGTACCGACGTTCCTATGTACTCTCTAGTTAGTACTTAGTCTTGGTCCTTCAACGCCTGACAACTTCTTTTCTAGGGTTCGTCCCTATCATCCACCAAATAAGCCCACCATGTTGATGTAAAATTAGTGGGGTGAGTTCTGCAACACAATTGTTACCTATGGTTGTTCATTACAATCATCAAAATCCATTCATACCTTTTAAGTGACTTTAAAGGTCATGATGCTAACAATCTCCCCTTTTTTGTGATTGATGACAACCATAGTACTCATAAACAGCCAAACAAGATGAAAGAAGATAAAGAATAAAACGCATCTCGAAAGAACACTTATCCCCTTACTTTGATGACTTTGCAGAAATTTTTTTGCAAGAGTTCCCCTCTTTTGTCATGGGTAGAAAGCGTCGATCTCCTCCGGTTTTTTCCTTGTTTGGTAGCTCCCTCTCCCCCTTTGTCATCTAATCATCCAAAAAAATGTCACCGATGAAGCATATAGAGAAATAGAATGCTGTTTGACAAAGAATCATACACGAGAGAGAATGAGATGGGAGCGCACATGCACAGAAGAACCTACAAAACAGATAAAGCACTAGGAGCCATACACAAAGAAACCACGGGGTTAGACAAAAACAAGTGCATTACAATAAGCTAAAAAAGTCAAATAAAACACAAGCTCATTAAAATGTCATGAAGAGCCAAGAAATCCGCAAAAAAAGATCTAAAAGCCCTAACTACCCATCCACGACCTCCCCCTAGACAGCTAGCCACTCAACAGGCGATACACCACAAGTCTCTCACGCAAGCTCCTACAAGAATAACTAATTCTGTGTGACTGAAGAGCTAGGTGTAGTGACGGTCGGTGGCTGTTCCTCTGAAGCTGGCTCGGCTGCTGCTGTGGACACATCTCCTCCAGGCTGCTCAGAATCATCAAAGACGCTCACAATCTACTGTTCGTAAATCTTAGCTTTGCTTGGGACGATTAAGGGTTAAGCTTGGGAAGTGTTGGTGATTCTTAAGTCCCATTTTCGGCCGCTAACTTGCCGTCAAAATACAAGATATGCATCGTGTTTATCGATAAATTTAATTAAATTAACTAAAAATTATTGTAAAATATGTCTACGTAGGTCCAAGAATCACAAATCGGCCGAAACCAGGACGGGAAAAATCCCCTTTTGACTGACTCTTGTATATCATATAAATTAAAATTTCTCGTTTGTTTTCGTTTTCAAAATTGGTAAACAGGACCGGAAAGAAACAGAAAAACTAAAACGGGAAACGGGATTGAAAACGGGTGAGTTATTTTCCTGCCCATTTAGGCGGGATCCCATTTTTAAACGGGATAATCCTGTTTTTCGTCCCGTTTAACTGCAAACGGGAAAGTAGCCCAATAAGCCCACCAACCATCCCTCCCCATCGCGGCCCAGCTCACCTCGCAGGAACAAATATGACTCAAGCAATGAAACCGTACCCAAGCGAAATCGCCTGGTGACGCCCGTCCCCACCGCCGCTCGCGCTGCCTGTCCCCGCCGCTCGACCCGTCACCACGCGCGCCTGCGACGCCCAACCCCAGA
>BCLF01000030.1:1165914-1179939 GCA_001602275.1 Zoysia japonica | reverse complement strand
GGGGGGGGGGGGGGGGGGGTGAGGACTCCTGGAACCTGGGAATAAGTAACAACTGGTGGGTAATAAGGAAATTCAAAAAGTGAGTGGGTAAGAAACCACAACTATTTTTTATGGCTAATAAGGTTGCCCTTCAGGCGGCTGTGGCTGCCACTTTTTTCTGTACCAGTGTGTTTAGCGGCGGTGTTTTTTCTACTGCCAGACGGACTCAGCTGTACAGCAAGTGCAGCTGAACGGGGGCTAAGGAATTGGCCCAAGGAACATAATGCAAAGAAGACAATTGGTACTTTTCAGGCCTCCTTTGGCAGAGATTTTCAAAAAGTAATTATGTAATTGAAAGTGATTGTCTTTAATTTTTTTAGATAAACTTTTAGAATTAAGATAGAGAATCACTTCATAGATTGAGGAGAAATTAATTTTTCAGCTCTTATCTTTTTAGTTTATTTCAAAAAATCACTCTACATAATCAACTTAAGAACCATTTCTCCTGAAAATAGTATTTGGCACAATTTTCTTGATTCTGTTTGAGAATAAACTCTGTGGAGTTTTACCAAAGGTGCCTCCAGTATAAACAGAGCATCACAAACACATAAACGATTCAATGCTGTTCTTTCCCAGCAATAAACTGCTGTCTTAATGCCGCTCTTTCCGCACAATTTGCAGGGAAACGAGAGGAACGGCCTGCAGGTGACAGTGAGTCTGATGAGAAAGTAGCCTGTCTTGTACTGTTAAGCAAGGCTAACAACCTGCGAACTAAGGACAACACGTCCGCAATATTTGTAGATTTTGACGTCTTGAGAACAGAGCTCCTTGCATACCATGTAATCTGTTGCTTCTAGGTTCAATGCCTTCTACTAAGAGACTGTGAACACTGGATTATTAACCTTGTTGAGCTGGGCAGCATACCAGCATGGGATAGCTTTGAACTTTCACCTCGCTGTAGAATCTGCGTGCTCCTCGCAACCACAGCATGTGGCCAAGTGAAACCTGCTGGAGCGACTGTCCAACCACCCAGCTGCTGCTGGAGCAGCGGTACATTTTTCTGCAGGTATTAGATGCAGGGCTTCAGTTTGCGCACAAGCTTGGGCTCAGAAGGCACCAAACGCCTGCCTGCCGGAAACGGAGCGCTGCGGAATCTGCCAAGGGCTAGAATCTAGCGGTGCACCCCCCTCTGACGTACGGTCGCTTTTTACTCCTTTCTGCAGCCCCGGAAGTAGAACGTCCTTCCTTCCTCTGTAGTCTGTGCAGGACAAGGCGCCGCAAGTGTTTGGGACTCGTGACAGAAGCTGCGAAAAAATTGATGGTTTAGGATTTCGTGTGCCGTGCAGTGGTGGGTTAGATACGTGAATTCCATGTTACTCTCAGGCCGGCTACAGAAAAGCATTAAAAAAAACCTGTTCCTACACGCCAATGCCAATTGGACCGTAAAAAATTGGGAAAGCAGACGAAGAGGCGAGGGTTTCTTTGGAACGTAGAATCTTGAATCGTGTAAGAATTTTATAGGAATGACTTTAATTTCACATGGAAAATATATGACGCATGTAGGAAAAGTTTCCGCGATACAAAGGATGTCCGAAAGTGGTGAACAGAGGAATAATTAAGTAGATTAGTCGTTTAATACCGATCGACATTTGCAACGGCAACGTCCTAATCGGAGTTAGGTTTGGCGGACGGGTCCGCGCGGCACGAGCATACGGACCCGGTCGTCTTCGTCGCCGTCTCACCCCACCCCACGTGCCGTCGGTGCATGAGCCTCCTGCCTGCAGCGAGAGCCGTCTGGTGAGCAGCCACCAGTCAAACGCTTCAGATATCCCATCAAAACCCCACGCCGCGCGCTCTAACTCTCAGCTGCTACCGCTAAGCCAGTTGGTAGCTGTAGCTGCCGGCAGGTGGTGACGGCTAAGTACGTGCCCTGCCTGCCGCGGGTGCCGGCCATGGTGACGAGCAGCGGCGACGCCGGCGAGGCGACGCAGAAGGCGCTGCAGGCGGTGGCGCAGGGCACGCGGTGGACGTACAGCCTCCTCTGGCAGCTCTGCCCCCACCAAGGGTAACGTAACATTACACTAACATCGTCGCACGCGCTAGTTCGATCTCCATGCTAGCTTTTGCCGTTCGTCTCCTTCCGAGTTCCGACCGAGGATACATACATCGTTCTCGATGCATGGCAGCGCGCTGGTGTGGGCGGAGGGCCACTACAACGGCGCCATCAAGACGCGCAAGACGGTGCAGCCTGGCGGGCACGACGACGACGGCGGCGGCGAGGAGGCGGGGTCCGGCAACAAGGCGGCGCGCAAGCGCAGCCGGCAGCTGCGGGAGCTGTACGACTCTCTGGCAGGGGAGGCCGCCGCCGCTGCTGGAGGAGGAGTAGGAGGAGGTGAGGGCAGCAGCGCGGCGCCGGCGAGGCGGCCGTGCGCGTCGCTGGCGCCGGAGGACCTGGCGGAGACGGAGTGGTTCTACCTCATGTGCGCCTCCTACTGCTTCCCTCCCGGCCTCGGGTACGTACATGTATCGTTCATCGTGCCGTTCAGCCGCTCTACCGTATCAGTGCACATGCCGGCACACGACATACACGAAATCAGCCAAAGTGAAACAAAATAATTCAGTACTTGTCACCTATCCTTTAATTTCCCTTTTCAGTAAGGTCTCAAGAATTTAATCCACTAGCAAATAGCGTGTTTCAAATTTCCAACGAATCAAACATTCGCTGTAAAAGACAAATAAGTGAAACTGCAAAAAAAAAAGAAAAAGAAGTGAATGGAAACTAGATGTAGAGTTCCAAAACTGCGATGATCGGATTTCAAATCAACAGAAAGACTTAGGAGTCAGATCGATATATTGTCCTTTTTTTTTTCTTGAATACGCTACAGAACCGAGTATCTTTGCATTATAGAGAGAAAAGAAATGGCAAGTTGGTAATTATATTTTTTTTATCATGTTACTAATATGCTAAAGAAAGTGTATCTTCGCATTTTACGCTAATTAAAGAAGTGCATATCTTTGCATTGAATATTGTAATTATCATTTTTATCAAATAATTCGAGGAAATTGGTTCGACAATATTTTTTAGAATCAGGGAAGATGATCTGGCAACTGTAGAAGAGCCATGCTAAGGTAGAACACATACTATTGATTTACCTCGTAGGAGGTAAGGTAAAAATTTAATCTCAGCGGTTGATTTTTCTAAAAAGAAATAAATAAAAATAAAAAAATATAAATGCATCGTGTGCCTACTTTTCAAAACAGTCACATGAGTTTCTTCTAAAGCATACGCATAAGTTAGTTTCAAAAAAATAAATAAATTACTTTCCAAATTGAACTTGTACCACCTAGGAGATAAAAGATTAACTTAATCCTCGAAATCGACTGAAATAGACAGTCTATATTGGTTTACGTCTATATTAAATCTGCCATGTAGAAGAAACCTATGATAGTTTATGTTACAAAGAGCCAAATAAGGTTCGTTTCGTGTTGCCACCCGGCGACCTTTCATGTGTGCCATGCTTTCGCTTCTTCAGGTTGCCTGGAAAGGCGTACGCGACTAGAAGGCACGTATGGCTTAGCGGAGCAAACCAAGCTGATAGCAAAGTGTTCCTGAGAGCGATTCTCGCCAAGGTACATGTGCCTTCACTTCTTTTAGATTGCCTTTTGTATTGGTTATTTGTAGTGTTCTTAGCTAATGGAAAATATGTCACTACACCACGTTCATTTTTATAAATCTATGTAAGCTACTGATCATGAGTCGGTAAAAGTGAGCAGCCAACCATGGATCGGTGATAAATTATTGTAACTATAGACCATCGGTCGGTAATTATCAGGATATATAGCATTGCATCATCGGTCTGTAAATGACACCATCGGCATCACACTGTCGGTTGGTAAAAACATGGTCAGCCTTAAGTCTATGAAAGCGCCCACCAAGAATACATTTTCAGCATCGTGAATGCACACTTTGATTGTTTAAATTGATTCATTTTATAGGGTTACATGTGAGAGAAAAAAATAGGACTTTTCACATATAGTCTCAATTAAAAAAAAAAGATTGGAGGTGAAATTCTGATAAAAACTCTCTTTTTTTTCCCTGGAAAATGGATTTATGGATACGAGCATTACAGCTCAAATGGATAAATATGCATGTAATTCTTGTCTTCCTTTATTTCCTGACAATGGATATGGACAGCTAATTATCCTTATGTTGTTAATACCCTTTTCATGTGGAGCTTAACAAATGTTGACGCCAACATATATAACTGCAGAGTGCAGGTATTCAGGTATATGTTGTCTCTGAAGCTAGTACTTGATATTAAATGAGCATGACCAATACTTAATTTTCATAAAGCTTCATTTTTCCTTACTCATTTTCAATGTTTCCACTATTTTTTTGTGCCTTCATGCTCATAATTTCAGAAAAATAAAACTCTTAGGCAGACTGAATTTCTTTTAATTTTAAATAATCTATCTTCCAACATTATATGAATCATGATGGCTTTATCCTAGGACTTTACTAGACTCGTGAGACTAATCTGTGCATCGACTACAATCATAATGCAGACAGTTGCATGCATCCCTGTTGCCGACGATGTCTTGGAGATTGGAACAACAGAGAAGGCGAGTTGTTCATGTTGTATTGTCTGATGAATACTTAACATGTATGAAAGTTAATCATGCATTTTTAGGTTTTCCCCCTGTTGATCAAGAACTGCAAAAACTCGATTAATATCCGGGAAATCATGCATGAAATTCTCAACCTAACTTGACGTCCGGATATATAACAGCAGATGATATCTGAATAATGTAAGAATCCATTTCAGGTAGAAGAAGACATTGGTCTAGTTCAGTACGCAAGGAGCATCTTCATGGATCAACATGGCGGCCACATCCACATGGTGCCGACCCTCTCAGGGCACTCAACTTCCAACCCAATCGTCACTCACATCGACGACACGCCGCTCCACATAAAATGGGGAAGACACACTGCTTACCGAAATGTGCATCCTCACCATAACCTCAATCCAGAGAACAAGCGAAGTGAGGTTGAAGACGATGCCGCCCGATTCGACACGGAGTGCGTGTCGGATTTAGAGGCCAAGAATGAGAAGGGGTCATGCTGGCAGAAGAACTTTGGGAGCAGTGAGCAGGCAGCTACGCCGAATCCAGGGAGCAGTGGGCTCATGCACGTTGGAGTTTCAGATGGGGCAAGGTATGGCTGCTCGAGCTACGTCGATGAAGACGTTGACGGGGAAAGGCGAGAAGAGGGGCCTGGTCAGTGGGACCTTCTCTATGAAAACCTGTGCAGTGGCTACCTAGAACCGTCAGGTACTTCCAAATGTTGAAATTCGATGCTGATCACCTTTTAATAACCTGTTAATTTGTTTGTATTCTTGCAACCATTGCCATCATTTTTTTTTCAGTTTACATTTTTTTGCTTGGTTTAGTGAATTATATATTGCTAAAATAAGATGTATAGTGCGTTAATTTCGCGCACGGATTTTCTTATCCTTCCTTCATCCCAGCAGCCGAAGATCAAGCAATACCACCTGAGAACGCGCACTACGCTGAAACAGTCCTGAGAATCCTAAGGCACAACGCGGACCGGCAAACAGCCTCATGCGTCAAGACCCACCTGACAGTATCAACCAGTTCATCCTTCTCAAGATGGAACCCAAAAAGGCCGGCGGTTGATCTTCGGAACGTGGCGGTCTCTGAATGCGCCCCACAGAGAATGCTCAAATCCATCCTGTTTATCAACGTCGGCAGCAGTCGGTGCAAGTTCAGAGAAGCGCCGACGTCGCCGCCGGAGGCCAGGGACGTCGACGGCGAGGGCACCAGCCGGACGCGGCGAGGGCAACAAGGCCAGGCGGAGCTCAGCGCCAGCCATGTCCTCAAGGAGCGGCGGAGGAGGGAGAAGCTCAACGAGAGGTTCGTCGTCCTGCGGTCCTTGGTGCCGTTCGTGACCAAGGTGTGTATTCATCAGTTCATCGCACAAGTGAGAAGCAGGAACTCAGTTGTGCAGTGCTAGTCTTATGAGTTTCGTTAAATTACAAGCCTAAGAACAACAGTCGGGTTGATGCGACAAGGGTTTTGGAAACCAGTGGAAACGAGTGAAAACTGATCGATTTTCGTAGTTTTCGCTCAAACAAGTCCGATCCGGTATAGGATTAGATCCGATTTTTGTTCGAAAACCGGATCTAGCACTGTAGCATACGTTTTCTATCGATCAAAAACCGGACCCAGACCGGTTTTCAAAACCTTAGATGCAACTAGCAATGACATCTGATCTGATGACACAAACAAGCTTGATGAACTCTCTGATTTTTATTCAGTACTATAAACTCAACTTTGCTGTTATCGTAAACTGCATTTTTTAAAGTGTGAATTAAACCAACAAATGTGTAGTAGCATGTTTCCAGTGCCAATGCATCCTCAAAAAGGAGGAGATCGATTTCTGAGTTCTGACTGACATAATGTGGTTCTCTCTACCTGCAGATGGACAGGGCCTCGATCCTGGGCGACACCATCGAGTACGTGAAGCAGCTACGGCGGCGCATCCAGGACCTGGAGTCACGGCCCCGGCTGATGACCGACACGGCGCCGCGGCCGCCGCCGGCGATGTCCTCCCACGAGACGAGAGGCTACTCGACACGCGCAGGCACGTGGACGACGAGAGCGGCGGCGGCGGAGCCGGCCAGCGACGTCATCAGCTGCAGCACCAGCAGCGCGGCGGCGGCGGAGGTGCAGGTGTCCATCATCGAGAGCGACGCGCTGGTGGAGGTCCGGTGCCCGCACCGGGACGGGCTCCTGCTCCGCGTGCTGCAGGCGGTGCACCGGGACCTCCGGATGGAGGTCACCTCCGTGCAGGCCTCGTCGGCCGGCGGCGCGCTGATCGCGGAACTGCGCGCGAAGGCAAGCATGCGAACTGTGATTATTCTGTTGCTCGACTGCATGTGGAGGAGTGAAGAGTAATTCTTGACGAGCAGACTGATGAACACGTACTGATGTGTGGTGTGCACTGCTGCATGCAGGTGAAGGAGGTGCATGGGAGGAGGAGCAGCATCGCTGAAGTGAAGAGATCCATCCATCTGATCCTCTCGTCGTCAGACTGAACGTGAAACAGGACATGCTATGCTAGGATTATCGCATATGGTTGTTGTATAGGTGCTACATTAATTGTCAATTACAGATACAATCGAGGGAGAGAGATAACTAGACCAAGATGTAACACAAAACTCTAAAACTTTATTTACCAAATTATGGCATGCGCCCACCTTTCTAAAACTACGTTAGAATCCAAAAAGCAAATAGCCGGCTATAGCTTTCGCTATAACTCGCTATAGCTGATTTTCGACAGCTTCGCTATTATAAATTAACTGCTACAACCTGCTATATCTTGCTGTATTCCGTTATATCTCCCGCTATTACAAATTAGCCGCTATAGTGTGCTATATCTCCCGATCGATAAATAAAAAAAACCAGTTTTTGTGAAAATTCAAAAATCGGTCGATAAAACGAAAAAACCAGTGTAAAACCGGTCAAACTAATTTGATTTCAAATTAAAAAAATTCAAAACCGGAAAACTAGTTGGTAAACTGAAAAAATAGATCAGTTTTCACTCTAAAATTTATTTTTTAAGGTTTTTACAGTGTACTGTAGCAGTTTTTCTAATTTTTACAAAAACTGGTTAAATCGGTGCTGGTCGTTTTTCAGGTGAAACCAGTAACTCAAACCCTGCCTATGCGGCCATTATCCGTTCCAAACCAAGAACGCAAGTACATAAAAGAAGAATACTCTTCACACTCCTATCTTCACCACTAATTTGTACTCTCTCCGTCCCTAAAACAAAGTCGTTCTTAGCTTTCGTCGTTTGTCCACAAAAGGATATCACCAAGGAGCAACCCGAGAAAAAAATATTAGGCAAATTCTATGAACGTGAGCCATTTATTTTCACAAATCTTAAAAAAATAATTCTTTTACTTTCTAGGAAGAAAAAAAAACTAAAATAATTAATGATTAATAAATATCTAAATTGGAAGCAAATCATTAAATTATAAAAAACGGTGCATGCGACAGTTAAGAAAACAAAATACTTCAGTTTTGAAAATAAACACAGTTGATATATTTGAATAGTTGTATGTGTGTTAAGTAAGTGAGCAGGTCGTTCTTTGTTTTCTATTTACGTGACAGCACCTTGCTTGTGCTCCCAAGTCCCAGCGTGACAGCCGGTCGGATGTGAAACATTCTTGAGACCGGACACATGGTCAACGGACAGACACATGCATATACTCTTAACGTGACGCAACAGACATGCGCTGCAGAGGGGGCGCAATCGTCGGGAAGGAAAGTGCTCGATCGCAGGAGATTTCACCGATGTGTGTCGGCCTCGCCTGTAGATGGAAATAAACGATACGGGGCGTGAGATATGGTCGGTTTGCCGGGCTGCCGTCGGTATTGTGATGAGTATTTTTTTTCTCTAAAAATCGACGGCTCAAATTGCTTCAATCTTTAGGAGAGGTGGTATACCTTAGCGGAGCTCAAATATTATGAAGAAGCATTTTTCTCACCCTCGTATGGCTTGTTTGAAAGGATCTATCAGTCTAAATGAAATATTTTTAGAAAGTGAGTTGATGGTACGTAGCGGTTGTAATTACGAATGGTTCGTTACTTCGCACCTCAATACATTTTGCTAATATGTAGATCAGCCAAACCTCGTATTGGCAACGTAGGTAGAATGCCATCTATCAGTCTAAAAGAAATTTTCTATACCCTCCATTTCAAAATATAAACATTTTTAAATTTAGTCAAAGTCAAACTTTTATCACTTTGATCATTAATAACATAGAATTAATAATGTTTTATCATATAAAAATATATTTTAAATTCATTATAAATAAGTTTTTATAAAAAGTATATTTTTATATGAAAAATTGTAATATTCTAAATATTATTAGTAAAAATAATTTTTTTTTACTTTTTCCAAATTAAAAATGCTACTCTCTCCGTTTTTTAATTATTGTCGCCGTTGACTTTTAACATCAACTTTGACCATTCGTTTTATTTGAAAAATAAATTCAAATGTATAAAATTATAAAGTATGATTAAAATATTTTTAATAATAAAGTAAATTATCATAAAATATATAATATTCATCGAACTTTTTTTAATAAGACGAATAGTCAAAGTTGAAATTAGAAGTCAACAGGATAACAATTAAAGAATGAAGAGAGTAATATTTTAGAATGGAGGTAATAAATGTCATACGGACGGCGGCGTGCGGCTCGCGGGAGTGCATGCAAAGGCATGCCTTCGACCGCGGCCGCACCTACTACACGCTGTGGGCATGTACAGCAGATATAGATGGGGTCGTCTGTAACAAGTTGAAATCTGATATACAGACAGCTAAAAAGACAGATCATACAATGGACTGTCTATTTACATGTCTGCAACCTATTTAATGCTTTTCATGTGGCTAAGATCAATGATGCATACTATTTTGTGTGTCACTATGTTGCTATTTCATAACAACACTCAACAGGCACAAATTAGATTACCATGGAATAATAAATATATTTATTTATAATAATAACATAGATACATTATATATATTATATTCAATTGCATTTTTATTTTGCTAATTTTCTTTCTTTCCATAGTGTTGCCATATATGACTGATTATGTCCTTCTTGAGTTGAGTTGCTTATGTGTTGGCCGAGCTTTCATAGCGGAGTTCCTCTGAAGCACCTCCGCGAAGCATGGATTTGGGTTGTTGCTTGCACTCACTTATGATAGAAGCACTATTGTCGCACGCGCGATCTCATTCACATCCAAGGACACTCTAACCAATTCCTTCTCATCTTCCACTATCATATTGTGAAGAATAACACAAGCTTGCATTATGTTGATAATGTCCCCTTGCTTCCATAAGCGTGCAGGTCGACGAACAATATCAAAACGAGATTGCAAATAATTTGTCTTCGCTCGACTGAGATGCCGTTACGGTCTTCACAAATACCGCCCACTCTGGATATATTCTATCGGCAAGATAGTAGCCCATGTTATACTGTGTTTCGTTTACCACATCCTGAACTATAGGAGCTTCACCTTTTATCGCTTAAATGAATAATGGTGACTTGTTTAATACATTGATATCATTTTAAGATCCAGCTGCACCAAAGAAAGCATGTCATATACGAAGATCATGAGATGCCACTCTTTGAGTATCATAGTAGGAATGCCTTTGTCACCACGTGTGAAATACTTCCCAACCTTTCGGACAATTCTTCCGAGCCCAGTGCATACAATCGATGCTGCCCAACATGCCTGGAAAACCACGAGCCTCATTTTCTTGTAAGATTTTTTTTTCTATCTCATCAGCTCTTGGAGGACGTAGATACTCATCACCAAAACATTCAATCACTCTTTCAGCAAATTTTCCCAAAATCTCTAGAGAAGTGCTTGCGGCTATCTTCAATACCTCATCAAGTTGATCAGCTGATGTACCATAAGCTAGCATCCTAATAGCCGCAGTACACTTTTGAAGGGGTGAGTGCGGATCCCTACCAGTTGCATCGACTCTTTGGGTAAAATATGGAGACCAATCACTCAGAGTGTTCACAATGCGTAGGAACAATGGCCTATTCATCCTAAGCTTCGGTCTTCGACTTCGCTTCCTCTGTCATCTTTCTTTAGTGTTTTCTGAGGTAACAAAGAGCATTCATACCCTCTAACACTTGTATCACAAGAGACGAATGATTTGACCCCTCTTAATAGTACCGGCGGTCCTATAGACTCTCTAACTAGTCCTTAGCCTTGGTCATCCGATGCTCGGAACTCCTCTTTTTAGGATCATACTTTGTCATCCATCGAGGAAACCCACTATGATGTAGAGATATGCGGGGTGGAACCTCCAATCATAACAGTTACCTATAGTATTCATTCAATCACCAAAATTAATTTATACCTTTTAGGAGGTCATGAAGCTTACACTCTTGCTAGCCTTTTGTGTCATTGCCATTATCCTTAATAACCACTTGCATTGTTGATGATGAACTAAGAACATATTAGTGGTCCAAAAATGATGTGCGCATGCAAGCGTGCTTGCATGTGTGACTGTCGTTGATCCATCCCAATAAAGCTGCTATGAGATATGAAGCTTGTTCGCATACAAGGAAGAAAATTTTGTTAATATTCATACAGATCTTTTTTTTTCTCTCAAGAGCTTTACACAACTTTTAACCCTCATGTTTGGGCATACAATTTCTGTAATATTAGCACATCACAATGCATAAAGATAATCTAGAGCTAATTAGTACTTAAGTTGCTAATGAAATGAAGGCCATTTACTTTTAGCTACATTATATTTGTGCTTCAGCTATTTATGTTTGGAAAAAGGTAGTTACAAAATAATATATCACTATGATGGAGAGTACCAAATTGTTCTCTTAAGAAATTGAATATGATGGTACCTATAAAGGTAGATAGCTAAATGAGTACTTTATTTATATCTTAATTTTTTAGCTCTCTCTTTCAGATATGCCAAACCCTCAGATATGATTCTTAAGGACAATTTAGTAAGAATTAATATGTGCAATAGAATGAGAGTCACTAAGAGGAGTATAGTCGATTTATCAATATTATATTCTGCATCTCATCGTGAACTTCAACATACCATATGGCATTCAGTCTCCCATATATTGCATACACAACTAATAAGTTTGATAAGTCTACTGTACACTTTGTATCTCATTGTTTTGTGAATGGAAATTGTATTATCAAATTTGTGTGCATGTACGGGTATGTCCCTCTATGTCCACAACAAAGGACAGCACATGCATGTTGATGCACTACTCCTGAGTTCCAGTATTAATCAAAACATATGTTCCTTTGAACATCAATTGGAAAGGTAAAACCTCTTTGCCATTCACCTAATAAGCAATGGCTTCTCCTTAACTACTTCAATATAGATGATTCCCCCCAAAAAACTACTTCAATATAGAATTCCGTAGCGCTTGACAATTGAGGGTTTAATTTGTAGCATTGGAGTACTATTTTCGGTATAAACATATAATGATGTACAAATTATATTCTACATCCTAGGTGTTGGAGTTATTTGTACACTCAACTGAAATTATTGAACCTGGAGTAGAATTTTAATAACAATTACTGAGGGTGACTACAAAAACAGAAATTACCGAGAGTAAAGTTGATTGACGATAATTACCGAGATATTTCACTCAACTTGTTTAGTAAAATGTGTTGGGTGTAGAGAATAGGAAAATTGTCATTATACCACAACCCAAAATTAGCATTAGCAGTCAGTTGCTAAATATCGAAATATAGCATCGGACTTTTCTTACCAAATGTACTATTATCTTTACCACAAAAGTTGTTCAATCATGCAAGATCGTGCAAATGCATAGAGGTGAAAACAAGACATAGATAAGAACAATGTGCGGTTCGTGCATTTCTGCTTGCCCCCTTAGCGATCACTTCACGTTGCGCAACGATTCTATTAGAAAAATATAAGAGGAAAAAGAAGATGAGTGCTGTAGGTCAACCCATTGAATGATTGGAAAGTAGTGGCACTGAAACTGGGGCTGGAAGATGTAAAAAATTTCAGCCTTTTCCTATTGCTCCTAGCTAGTGGCACAAATCTCTTTTCATTATGGGTGTAACATCAATGGCATATATACCAACTTTTGAGGCAAAACACATAAGACCCAACAGCTGTATATTGCCACAATATAATGGTCGGTGTTATTGCTTTGACTTCATTGGACAAAACATAGTTCAGTCTTAGAAGGTGGCGATGTGTACATGATATTTTCAGTTAAACCTATTACCAAGTAAATCCATAATATTTTTAAAAGTTATTGTGAAACTAAAAGCTTGTATAAATAACTCCTTTTAGATCGTAAAGTCTGTGTGTACATTGGTGGATAAACCAGCATCAGCACGTTTCTACTGCATGACGTGGTAGATAAACTATGACTTTCTTGCTTTGTTTTTTTTTTATCAATACTATTTGGCATCCGCTTCATTTGGCCGTAGGTTTTATCCTAGGACCATTATTAAACTGTTCCACACTTAAACTGATTTACCATCACAAAGTTGATTCCTTTGCTATCAAGATTTCAAAAAATGTATATAAAATTGATGGCTTATCATATCACCAAAATCATCACACAGAGCAAATTGTTAATTGACATCGACCGGAACTTATGTTAGCTTCTCCGATTGTCAATTAAGGAGCTAGTTACATGCTACTAGTATAAAAAATACAAACATCGAAGGTTATATAGGTCATTTCTATCGTCTTCCTCTACTATTGAATCTGGAGTCACCAAAAGGTCTCAGAAGTGATTCTTTTTTATGTTAGAAATGTTTCTAGAATCTAGAAAGAGATTAAAATGTTTCTGATTCTTGAGAATTTGGATTTATACCAAACGCAACTTTAATAGAATAAGAGTAGGGCAACGGAACAGGACAAGTGTGTACCAATGTATCCACATATCACTATCTTAGAATTATGACCAAACAATTCAACGGCTCATCTGCTGACCAGCACCACAGGCCACTCACATCCAGAAATCAAGGCCCCCTCTTTTCACAAGCATGCTTTTTAGAGGACAACCACTGGCCCGTCTCATTGATTTTATGATATATTAGCGACATGCTTAGTACCTTTTTATGTACATATATAACAAGCAAATCAACTTGATTTGATCTAACTCCGTATATGATTATTGAAAGTAATTTACAATGGTAGATATTCTGTAATTAATTATCAATATTGCTTAAAATCAATAAAGTGACATACAAATATTGCTACACGACTCAATGTGAGGTTTTAACATTTTTAAAATAAAATTATTTAAAAAAAGTATGATTAATTTATAACTTGTGATAATTAAAATGTCATCCCCACGTGTTAAGATAAGAGAAGCTAAAAATGTATTATTTGAGTTACTACCTCCATCCCTAAATTCTTGTCACTTTTGACTTTTAAATTTCACATTTGACTTTTAGATTGTCAAA
>BCLF01000030.1:1119242-1165899 GCA_001602275.1 Zoysia japonica | reverse complement strand
TCACATCTTTTAGGTACACACTTTCCAGTATCTAAATAATTAAGTTCTTTGCAGATTGACCATGTACAGGCTATATTTGACTTCTGTCATTCAGACAATCTGCAATAATGCTTTGCAGATATGTCAGTAAATTGATTAGGTTGTATTTTTTCACCCTTTCTTGTGCAAGCTCCTCCCTTCTTTGTTTGTTTTTGGTAGCCGACTTTGTTGTTTCCTTGCAGATCCTTCTCTGAATTTAACTAACATATATATAAAAAAATTCTAAATGTTCCATCTCAGTGAATTGAATGTTTTAATGGTAAGATTTAATTGTTCCAGAAATGAAAATAAATTGTTCTAGTAGTAAATGTTAATTGTTCTATTAGTATAATTAAGGGCTCCTTTGGCAGAGCTCCCAGCTCCTGATTCTCAAGCAGAATCAGGGAAGCTCTACCAAAAGTTGTTTTCTGGAGAAGTGATTCTTGTCTGATTTTGTGAAGTAGTTCTCTGAAATGCACTAAGAGGCTAAGAGCTGAAAAAAGTAGCTTCTCTTGATTCTGTGAAGTGATTCTCTGTTCTGATTCTAAGAGTTTATCTTAGAGAATCAAAGAGAATCACTTTCAGCCACAGAATCACTTCATAGGAGAATCAGGAGTGAATCCAAAGAATCAGGAGTTGGGAGCTTTGCCAAAGGGGCCCTAAATGTTCTACTAATAAAAATAAATTATTCTAAATGCTTTGATGTAAAAGGAGAAAATATAAAAAGGAAAATTTTGAAGTAATTTTTAAAAATAAAAACTAGAGGAAGAAAAATCAGAAAGAAAATAATTCCCGTGGTAAGATTCAATTGTTCTAATAGTGACAATAAATAGTTTTGTCAGTGATTTGGTGCGCTCTTCGGGTCGATGTGGCCTAGTCTATGGAAGACTGAAGGTTTATCTTGGTTCGGGCCACCACAGAGGTGTAATACCCTACATTCAGGGAGAAAGTGGATCGTATAAGTTCGAAATAGGGTTACAATGGCGGAAGAGTTCTAGCTCAAGCCAGAATCCTAGCACGCGTATGTGATGTGTGTATGATGACTTAAACTATGTGAACCTGTCGTCTAAGGTCCCTGGTGCCCTGTTTATATAGGAGTCGGATCAGGGTTACAAGGCTTGTCATCTACGAAATCGGGCGGCCCCCTGACGGGTGGGGTCGCAGTCTTCTGCGAAGTTGGTTCTCTAGCGCCTGCTGGCGTTGGAGCAGCTTATTGGTGTTCTTCGATCGTCCTTTGTCCAGCGCTGGGGGACAAAGGTTGCTTGCCGTTAGCTTTACCACCCATTGGACGTCTTTTCCCTTCTGCTGGTTCGCTTTACCTCTCGCGAGATTGTTTTACCCACTACTGCACGGTGTCAGGGATCTCTGCGCTCATCTGGAATTGGTTGCTGGGGTAGTGGCGGACCTTGGAGTCGGACGCTTAAGGTGGTTCCTGTCCATCGTTTGGACGGGTCCTGTTATTAGTCAGCCCTGACCCTCGGACGATGGGGTCAACTCTTTGAGTAACCCCAACTCTTGTGGGATCAGGCTGGTTCTTCGGGCCTTTGTGTGATGAAATCTTCAGTGAGTTGTAGTTTTGGCCCGTGGGCCTCAGTCCTTCGCTGGGCTTTCATATCAATCCTAGGGCTGTAGGTACCTAGGGTATATGACCCCGACAGTAGCCCTCGAGCCCTGCGTGTAAGGATCAAGGACACCGAGAGGGAGGTTTTTGAATCGGTAGACTTATAGGACTAAATTAGCTACAAACTTAAACTATGAGACTCAATCAAAACAAGAGCAATCCTACTCAAATCTAGTAGCCAAAACCCCTAATAATGCTCGTGAAAAGTAAAGACAACAAGCATGCACTAGCACGTAGCTACCAAGAGTAATTGCAAAACAACCTAGTAACTCTACTCAATATGAAATGCCGAAAGTAAAGAGAGAGAGCGTCAAGAGAGTGCTCAGCGATTTTTTCCGAGGTCTCGAAAGGTAGACGCCTTCTCCTAATCCTCATTGAACCACTTCCGTCGGAGTCTTGGTTTCTTCTGTTGTTCTCGGAATGATGCTCACAAGGGTACGCTTCACTCTCGGAGTGAAGACGCCGGCAGCCCAGCTGTCGCACACAAAACCTAAGAGCTAGAGCAAGCCTCTAAGGCTCGGGCGCTCACACTTGGTGTCCCTTTCGAGCAAGGGACCCGAAACAGCGTACAAACTTGACGTCATTTTTCACAATCTCCTCGAAAGCTCGAACACCGACACTTAGCCGGTCTAGGCTGCCAAGACCAAGAGTAATAGGCAAAGATCACTCCTCTCAAGCCCCACAAGATCTAGAAGTGCATGAATTTTCCCTATCACTCTCCTATTAGCACCAAAGACTCTAATCTTATCTTGTGCTCTCTTGATGATGTCCCTTGGCCTCTCACAAGTTTGCTCCAGCAATTCAGACCTCAGGCACACGGCAAACGTCCATCTCCATGGCTCAAATAGGCTTCAAGCCCAGAAACAACTATTGGAACGTGATGTCATAAAGCTATCTGCTTTATCCAATCATCAGATTGTCTGGTGAGTACTCCTACCGAACTGTCCGGTGACTTGTCTACTCGCAGACTAGGGAAACACCCTCTCTGGAATTCATTCCATGTGACACCGAACTGTCCGGTGCATACCTTCATTGGACTGTCCGATGATCTTCTCTTTTAGACTTCCAAAGACACCTCTTTTGAACTTCGGCTTCTGGCTCACCGAACTGTCTAGTAATTGCACCACCGGACTGTCTGATGACTGCTCCACATTGACTAGAGAGCAGCTCTCTCTGGACTGGCTCTTCCAGGGTTCACTGGACTGGCTCTTCTAGGGTTCACCGGACTGTTCAATGATTGCATCTTGAGCTGGAATTGAGCTTCGATCTTTCACTACGCTTCTTTTGCTTTCCAAAGTGCTTTCTGAGGTAACTAAGGAGCATTCACATCCTTTAACACTTGTATGACAGGAGACCAATGGCTTGACCCTCCTTAATAGTACCGGCGTTCCTACGGACTCTAGCTAGTCTTTAGCTTTGGTCCTCTGACGCCCGAATCTCCTATTCTTGGGATCGTTCTTTGTCATCCATCGAGAAAACCCACCATGTTGTAGAGATTAGCGGGGTGGAACCTATAATCACAACCGTTACCTATGTTGTTTATTCAATCATCAAAATCAATTCATACCTTTTAGGAGGTCATGAAGCTTACAATCTCCTCCTTTTTGGTGATTTATGACAACCATAGTACTCACAACAAAATTTCAAATGAGATGATATAAGATAAAGTAAGAAACACATCTCGAAGAAATACTTACCCCCTTACCTTGATGACTCCCCCTAAAAATTTGCATGAGTTCTTCCCCTTTGTCTTCCTTCAAAAATGATCTCTCTCCTGTTGTTAGGACTCTCTCCCCCATTGTCATCTAATCAAACAAAAAAGATAGAGGTTAGTGCACGATAGATATAAACGGAAGCGCAATGCACTAGAGAATTTGCAAGACAATTACAACTCAAAGAATCATACATAATAAATCACAGAGGTTAGTCCAGAAACCAAGTGAATCTCAATGAGCAAAAAGATCATATAGAACATAAGCTCATCAAAACATCACAAAAGAGCGAATGAAATCCGCCGAACAAAAACCAAAGCGCTAACTACCCATCCACGGCCTCTCCCTAGACAGCTAGCCTCTCAAGCGATACAATTACACGGCACACTCCCGACTCTCTAGACCTATGGAAGATATAATCCTCTGCAGGCGCGGCTGGAGGATCAGGTGCAGTAACTGCTGCTGGCTACTCCTCTGGTGCTGGCTCTGTTGCTGCTGCTGACTCATCTCTCGGCCGCTCGGTACCATCAAATGCGCTCAAACCAGAGGACGAAGTCGAGGAAGGCTCCTTGCCATCAACTTTAGCTGGCTGATCTGCACAGGCAAGGGCCTGAGCTATCTCCTCTGTAGAGTATCCGGCCTCAACCAGGATAGCTGCATCAGAAACACTGGGCTGCTTGGCTATGGTGGCTGTGGGCTCTGCTTCTGAAGACTTTGACGGTGGCTCTGTCAAAACTGACTCAGCAGTGGTAGCTTCGAAGGTAAGAATTCTCGAGGTAAACGGAGAACTACCCACTACTGTCCCTGTCTCTAATGCCGGCACTAAAACTCTGGGCTCAGTTAAAACAAGAAACAACAACATAGAGAATGAGGAAACCGAAGAGAACCGAGAAGAAGTAACTGGCACACTAGCTCCTCTGGTAGTCACGGCTACGCTGGCTGCTCCAAAAACTACAAACGGTGATAACGAAGCTGAAAGCAAGGTGCTAAAGCTGGGTTGCTGTTGTTACTGTAGCTGTGCTGTGAACGCTGGCACATAAGAGTACTGTGCCTGAGGAGCTGTGGGCTGTAGCTGTGAGGGCAGGGGACCCGGTAGCGTGATGGTCGGAAAAGCAGGCAATGGTAGCATACCGATCCTCTGGAGGAAAATGCAATCGCTCCAAAACCGGCAGACATGTAAGATATGGCCGCCGTCATCTCCAGCTAAGTGCACTGCGGCCTCTCATGAAACTCTTTGTACTGCTGTCTCCTCTCCTCTGCAAGCTCCCTCTCCATCCAGGCCCTCTCCTCAATCTGGAGGCGCTCGAGTCGGATCCTCTCCTCGAACTCGACCCTCTCACGTCTGATCCTGTCATCCTGCTCCTACCTGTATCTCCTCTACCCAGCCTGCTCTGCTTGAATAGCATCTAATCTGGCAGCAAGAGCAGAGTCAAGTGTGGCAGGAGAGGTAGGAGTCTCGGCCTGACCTGGAGCCTCAGTGCCCCCAACCCCTGGCTGTGCTCCCTCCAGAGCCTCAGTCTCCATCTCAAACTCATCAAAGGCTATGGTTTCCTCTCCTCTAAGGGTGCTCTGTGAAGCAGACACTCGATGAACCCTGGAGTCAGACGGCTCAGCAGGACTGAAGGCAACTGTGATCTCTGGCAACTCAATGTACTCTGCCTCATTCATAACTCCAGCTCTCCTTAGGAACAGGTAAATATATGAGGCAAATGGTAACTGACGAGCACCAATCCCCTCATAGATAACATCCTCCATCTGTGCTAGTAAAAGATTAGTCAAATCAAACACCTTTTGCCTCAACAGAAAGCATAGCAGCCACTGATGTAGAATGATCACTCTCTCTCTGTAGCCAGCTCTAGGGGCTAGTGTTCTGCCCAGCAACCCTCTCAATACACGAGCCTCGTGTGTAAGCCTCAGGGGGTGCCTCGAGTAATGCTCCTCATGCGGTGGCGGGTACGCAATACTCATCCTCTCGTCACGAGGCTTCATCCCTCCAAAAAGTCGGTACGATGGCAAGAAGTTCAGATGGGCCAGTGCGTGGATCCGTGTCTCTGGAGATAGAAACTCCATAGCAGCAATGACATCAAATCTCTCAAACCGGTGTAGCTCCCCTCTGTAGATGAACCAAAGTTGTGAACGGTCAGGGGAGATATACAAGGAGGCATAGAACTGAAGTACCACCTCCTCACTAAACCTCATGGGCTAGGTCAAAAGCTCAAAAAATCCAGGTAGAAAAGATATATGCTTCTCCATGTCTGCCCCAGCTCCCCTGCTGAGTGCCTCAAATGAACAATGGCAATGAGTAGCAAACACTGAGCTCTTGCCCTTAGTGGCAAGCTGTCTCCTGAGAGCATCATAAATCCTGCGCTGTAAAATTGTCTAAAACTATCCAGCATCTACATGTCGCTCGGTGGGGACCCAGACTGTGAAATCAACTCTCTTCTTGGCCTTCATGGCCGGGTCCTTGACCTTCAATTGGTCAACCTTCTGCTCAGCAATCCTGGCCATTGCCCGACGAGCTCTCTCGGATCTACTGGTGCAAATGCTGCAGACCCTAGTCCTCTGGTGAGGGCACCTCTGTGACCTCAGCTGTGACGCTCTCTGGGCTGCCTCTCCCTCTGCGGTTCTTGACTGCCTACTGGCAGAAGCTCTCCGCGGCTGCACCTCAGCTACCAAGGGGGTGGTCACCACTCTCTGACGGGTCGACCTTCTCAACTCCCCTTGTCTCTCAGCACCTCCAATCCTCAAAGCACCAGACCTCTTGTGTGGAGGCACGTCCACCTCTACTGCTACCAATGCTCTATCCCACTCAGGGTCATCTGTCTTCAGCTTCTTCTTCTCAGGCTCTCGGCCTAGCCCTTCCCCTTCTCATCAGACGATCTCTGACAGCCCATACTATTAAACTGTCACAAGAATACTGTCATTGAATGCTCAATTGACTTCTAACCTCACAAGATAGGATTAAGAGCTTGGCTCTTAACCCATCCAAGATAGTTCTAGACTGTCGTTGAGAACACTGAAACTATCGCTGACCGCTGTCCTGAACCACTACCACAAACTATCACTGCACCACATAGGAATAAATATAGATGGTAAGCAACGCAGGCAAGTGATACATGTAGATATCTTAGCGGTGGAACAGGGACATATCACCGGTCAAATAGAGCAAATAACATCTACGGTGATATCAACGAACTAATGCCACTATGGCACTAAGTACGGGAATTGTTTACTAATCACGTCAATTGGCAATAAAGATGAAACTTTTATCAATTATACAAATTTTCGCAATTAATCAACATATGAACATGCGGGGCATTTCTGATGAATAGAAATGATAGAAGCAATACCCCGAACAGAGAAGAGCCAAAATCCGGCCAAAGACTTGCCGAAAACTCGATCAATTGTCTCTAATGCAAAAAAAACCCTACTAAGGGTTTTAGGAAACTCAAAGGCAAAGGCAGCGAGGAGCTCGTCGACAAGGTTTGCGAACTTGGGTGGTGCACACGCAGTAGAAAGGATCGGCGGCGACGGTAGCGGCGCGACGGCTAGGGCAGAGTAGGTGGCGCGTGAGGCAGGGGCAGCACAAGTGAGGGGTGGCGAGTGCGAGGCATGACCTACGAGTAGTGATGCGCGGGGTTCACAGCAGTGGAGGCAGGTGCGCAGGGCGGCGGCGACGCTCACGGCGGAGACGGCGATCAGCGATCATCAACGAAGTCGAGGGCGCACGAATGGTTGAGTGAAATCCAAGATTGCAAGTGCAGTTATGACATTAAAAAATCAACGGCTAGGATTAAAAGAAATTTGAACGGATGGCCGACGACAGAAACGATCACCGGACTGTCCGGTCCTAAGCGAGTGTCCGATGACTGTAAAAGTCCAGACTGTCTGGTGTTTGCAGAATTCCAGTCCCAGAGAAGCACCCGCTTCATCTTCTAGTCACCGGACTGTCCCGTCAGATTCTGTTGTCTGTCTGATTCTGCAAAGTGACTGAACACAAAGATATAGTCATCAGACTGTCTGGTGAAGGCACCGGAATGTATGGTGACCTCAAGGAATTGCATAATCAAGGATTTTATTTCAAGTGTCCTCACGGAAGAACCAAATAAATACCATACTTGTTGAGAAAAAAACTCTCAAACACTCTTTTGCAAATAGATAACCCTCAAAGGGTTTATTGTTTCCGCAAATCGCAATAAGATCGAGCAATAAAAACCCATGCGAGAAGGCACTAAAAAGGGAATGTATGAACCCATGTTCACGGTCCGCATAAGTGGAAGTCTTAGAGACCGTTAGACATAGGGTTCAATGGCATGAAGCGCACAATTGCTTTAGTTATCCCTTCTAGGAGTACGTGAATTCATATGAACAATGTAGTCACTTTCTCTAGGGACAACGCATCCTCCGTGGTTTCTATATGCAATGCATGCTCAACAAGTTAGCTAAATACAAGGAATTTAAAGCATGTCATGTAGATGCAAGCACATTTAAGGACATTGCATAAAGAAACCTATTCAACGCCAAGTTTGCCCCATCTCAAGCTTGTTCACCATAAGCCCACCGCTTTTTCTTGAGATAGCCAAACCACCTTCTCAAGCTCTTTCCCCTATGCTTATGGATATCTCAATATGGTTGGGCGTTGACTAATTTTTTTTCTTTTCTTTTATCTTTTTACACATGATGCATGATAGTGCAAATATCTAGTCCACAAATCCTAACTACCATGCAAGACAAGAAAAGAACCGTACTTTACTATGTACAAGAGAAAACCCCCTTGAAGAGTAGATTGGCGTTGAAGCTCGATTGCATGTGGTGCACTTCTAGAATCTTCAATTTGCTTCATGATTCACCACCTTGGTCCCTTCACTTCTTGATGGGAACCCAACAGAGTTTAGGCTTCCTCTCTCGGTCCACGATCACCTTGGGGAGCCAAATCTTCTTGATTGTTTGCTTGTCATTTGGCAGTCTGAACGACTTTGCCTTTACCTTTCCATCCTTGGCCCTAACAAGCTTGTAGTGCACATCTTCATGGAAAAGGTTGGCGTTACGCACAATCTTAGGCTCGCTCACCTTGAGACAATCCTTAGAGCGGTGTCCATCACGGCAACTCTTCTTACAATAATAGTCATCCGCCATAAGCGGGACTATCCAAGCGGAGATCTCATCTTCGTTGCCAGTGATGTTGATAGAGTAAGGATATGATCCTAGGCCTTTGTGGTTGTGGTTGTTGACAAGGTTCCGGCTTAGGATTTCCTTTTGAATTTGCCTCCCTCTAATAAGCCGCTCGAAAGCATGCATCATGGACTGTCTCTCTTCTTTGAGCTTAGTGTATTCTTTCAAAATAGATGACTCAAGAGAAGTACTCTCCTCAGAGAGGGTTAGATTGCAAAAAGTAGAAACTTCATTTAAATGCTTAGGAGAGTTCAAGAGAGAGTCAAGATCAAGAGCCTCATAGGTGAGGACCAATACCTTATGCTTCTCACTTAGCTCTACATGCTTCTCCTTCAGAGTCTCATAAGACTCATGTAGAACACCATGAGAATGCATTAGGGCATTGAGATCACTTTCAAGCTCTCGAACTCGGAATACCGCTACTTCTTGCTTCTTAATCACCACCTCAATCTTGTTTTTTCTTGATGATGGCCTTGTTGGCTTTCTCAAGGATGAGGACTAGATTATCATAGGTTGGTACATCATCATAGTCCTCTTCTTCTTCAAGATCATCATCTTCATCCATGTAGCCCTCACAACTTCGGGCCATCAAGCATAGAGATGGTGGTGGTAGCTCATTGGTGGAGCTCGTCATAGCAATATCCACAAGCTCTTTTTCACTAGAAGAGGAAGAGTCTGAATCATTATCATCGGTGAGCCACTCACCAACAATGTAAGCCTTGTGCGGGTTCTTCTCCTAGCTCCTGCTCTTCTCGTTGACGAACAACTTCTTCTTGAACTTCCTCTTGAACTTGTGTTCTTTGTCCTCACTCTCACTTGATGCTTCCTTTTTGCTCTCTTTCTTGGGCTTGGGACACTCTTTAGCGAAATAGCCTTTCTTGCCACAATTGAAGCACCCGGAGTTCCGCTTCGAGGATGAGGGTATTCCCTTGCGAAATAGCTTATCATTAGGAGCGCAAGGTCCTCATTGTCGCTCTCATCATCCTCATCCTCCTCCATCTTCTTCTTCTTGTTCTTGCCATTGGGAGATTCTTCAACTTAAAGGACAAGATTATTGGGCAATTGAGTATCGATGAATGTGCCCAACATATAACCCTCATAGGTCATGAGCTTGCCAAGCATGACGTCCACGGTGAGAGTAGCCAAATTAGCTTGGAAGAGAACCGTGATGATAGCATTGTAGCTTGGCAGCAACAACCTTAAGAGCTTTCTCATGATCTCAACATTTTCAATGTTGCTCTTGAGGCCTAAGGCGTTGATCTTCTCTACCACTATATGCAAACGAGAGTAAACATCGTTAGCTTTTTCATGCGGCAACGTAGTGATAGTCATATTTGTTCTTAAGAACATAGTAACTCTCTTCTATAGTCTCAGCGAAACCCTCACGTATATTTTATAATTGAGACCAAATTTCACGAGCGGTGCAAGAAGCATTGATAGTAGAAAAGACATTCTTAGAAATGCACCCAAAGATAGTATTCCTGGCCATTGCATCAAACTTGATAAAGATAGGATCAAGTCTCTCATTCTTATTTGTAGCATTTTGGGTCATTTGCCATGCTTTCCCATCGATTGACTCTAGATAGGATTGCATGCGAGCCTTCCAATATGAGTAATCGTCCTCATCGAATATGGGCTGACTCTTCATCCCGTTCGGCATCCTTACTCAAGGCGGTGAAGTCTGAAAATGAGCACTTGGCTCTGATACCACTTGTAAGGATCAAGGATACCGAGAAGGGGGTTGAATCAACGGACTTATAAGACTAAATTCGCTACAAACTTAAATTATGCGACTCAATCAAAACAAGAGCAATCTTATGCAAATCTAGTTGGCCAAGACCGCTAACAATGCTAGTGGAAAGTAAAGAAAAGAAGCAAGCACTAGCACGATAGCCACCAAGAGTAATCGCAAAACAACCTAGTAACTCTACTCAATATGAAATGCGGAAAGTAAAGAGAGAGATAGTCAAGAGAGTGCTCAGTGATTTTTTCTGAGGTCTCGGAAGGTAGGCACCTTCCCCTAATCCGCATTGAACCACTCCCATAAGAGTCTTGGTTCCTCTCGTCATTCTCAGAACGATGCTCACAAGGGTATGCTTCGCTCTCGGAGTGAAGATATCTGTGGCCCGACTCTCGCACACAATACCCAAGCGCTAGAGCAAGCCTCTAAGGCTCGAGCGCTTACTCTTGGTGTCTCTTTTGAGTAGGGGACCCGAAAGCACATACAAACTTAGTGTCGTCTTTCACAATCTCCTCTGAAGCTCGAACACCGATATCTAGCCGGTCTAGGCTACCAAGACCAAGAGTAATAGGAAAAAGATCACTCATCTCAAGCCCCACAAGATCTAGAAGTATATGAATGCTCCCTATCACTGTCTTATTAGCACCAAAGATCACCAATCTTGTCTTGTGCTCTCTTGATGGTGTTCTTTGGCCTCTCACAAGTTTTCTCTGACAATTCAGACCTTAGGCACACGGCAAAACATCCTCCTCCATAGTTTAAATAGGCTCCAAGCCCAGAAACAACTGTTGGAATGTGATTTTATAAAGTTGTCTGCTTTATCAAATCACCAGATTGTTCGGTGACTACTCCCACCGGACTGTCTGGTGACTTGTCTAGTCGCAGACTAGAGAAACACCTTCTCTGGAATCCATTCTATATGACACCGGACTGTGTGGTGCATACCTTTACTGGACTGTTCGGTGACCTTCTCTTTTAGACTTCTAGAAGCACCTTTTCTTGACTTCAGCTTTTGGCTCATCGGATAGTCCGATCATTGCACCACTAGACTGTTCGTTGACTGCTCCACCTCGACTCCAGAGAGCACCTCTCTTTGGACTAGCTTCTCCAGGGTTCACTAGACTGTTCAATGATCTCACCGGAGTGTCCGGTAACTGCATATTCAGCTGGACTTGAGATTCGGTCTTTGACTTCGCTTTCTCTGCCGTCCTCAGTGCTTTCTGAGGTAACTAAGGAGCATTCACACCCTCTAACATTTGTATCACAGGAGACGAATGACTTGACCCCGCTTAATAGTACTGGCGTTCCTATGGACTCTCTAGCTAGTCCTTAGCCTTGGTCCTCCGACGCCCGAAACTCCTCTTGGGATCATCTTTTGTCATCCATCGAGGAAACCCATCATGTTGTAGAGATTAGCGGGGTGGAACCTATAATCAAAACCGTTATCTATGGTGTTTATTCAATCACTAAAATCAGTTCATACCTTTTAGGAGGTCATGAAGCTTACACTGCTCCATTTGCAATCTCCGTTGAGGCGGCGCTGGGCTGATCCTTGATGGTCTTCAATGCTCAATCCTACGGGTGTGCACGAGCGCAACCGTAGGGCGTAGGCCCAAGCCCCTGGGTGATCCGAAAGGTCGGTCGGGGTTTATCCTTCGTCTGGTCGTCGGTCTTCGGTCGTTGATCCTACGGATGGGCGCGAGCGCGCCCGTAGGACGTAGCCCCCGAGCCCTCGGGCGAGGTGAAGGGTCGGTCGAGGGTACACTTGGCCAAATGGGCCGCCCAGCATGGCTCAGTCCAAGCACGAAAAGGAACGGCCCGTTATATTTTGAGCCGGCCCGACACGTCGTGCTTAGCGGGCCGTGCTCCAGTTGCCCACGGGCTCAAGCGGCAGCCCACGGCCCGGCATGAAATTGACTAATCGTACGGGGCCAACCCATTAGCATGGTGGGCCAATGTAAAATGTTGTAAAATATGTGAGAAGAGTGAGAATTGAACTCAAGACCTCAAGAAATTGAAGCAACAATCTTACCAGTGCACCATACAATGCTATTTGATTACAAATAAATTGATTAAATATTAAACAAATGTTTATCGTGTCGGGCCGTGCCACCCACTGGGCTGGGGTGACGGGCCAAGCACGGCACGCGCCTCATGCCGGGCCAATGTCGTGCTTGGGCCGGGCCAATTTCACTATGCCTTGGGCCAGCCCATCTGGCATGACCCATTTGGCCAACACCAGTCGGGGCTTTAATCTTCGCTTCATCGAGAAAAGAGTCTCACGGGCGCGCATGAGCGCGCTCATAGGACGTAGCCCCCGAGCCCCCAAGCGATCCAAAGGGTCGGTCGGGGATCAATCCTAGAGATGGATTATCCTGACCATTGACGATAGTCAGAACCAATTTTGTTATTGGTCGGATTTCGAGATGGATGCCTAGGTCGGACCTATCCGACCGGCTGTAGCTCATGATTAGCATCGTGCCTAGGATGGACCAAGTGGATTGGTCAGACTCCATGATCAGTGCGTACGGGCAGGGGTCGGACCTTGCGATCCGATGACCGACCCTCGACTGCCTCGGAGTTCGTGCTTTGGTCTTGCTGCGTCCACGTGGCACGCAGGTATTGGATCTCAGAAGTTGAACCGCAGTATCATAGCTTGTCAAGAGGCATTAACCCCGCGCGCCAATTCGCACGTGCACGTCTGGTCCGTCTGGCACCTAGCAGGCATTAACCGCGCTAGCACTCGCGCAGGGCGTCAGACGTCAACTCAACCGGCGGAGGCAACGAGAGTTTTGCGTTGGGCCCACCCGTGGGCAGGTGCGGTGCGTAGATTATGGGTGCCCTTCGGTTCGGGCAGTCATCATGACACGAATTAACTCCGTGCCGTGCCACATCATGTTGTGCTCCAGGAATAGCGGGGCGAAACCGTCCGCCTCCCTTGGGTATAAAGTGGGGGGGATGGATTTCGAAATCTATTCCACCCGTTGCGCCGCATGAACTTTTCTACTACCTCATGCTCTTGTCGCCTCCTCTTCTTCGTGCTCTTTTCACCTCCTCCTCTTCATCGCCTTCGTCACCACCGTTGCCGCTACCATGGCCGCTGAGTGGAAACCGTCCATCGCCTCCGACGACATCCTCAAGAACCGTGCAGGGGTGGGGCTCATTCAGACGTGGGCCGCCATCGGCTGGAGGGTGGTACGGGGCCAGCAGGCTCCGGTTCCTATGCCGAACGAGATCGTGTCTTTCGCCCACATCCACGAGCACAGAATTGGGCTGCCCGGCTCCGAGTTCTTCCGCAGACTGCTCGACTTCTACCTCGTTGGCCTCAACCACCTCAATCCGAATGGGCTCCTTCATGTCTTCATCTTTGTCACCCTCTGCAAGGCCTTCCTCAGCATCCCTCCACACTTCGAGCTGTGGAGGTATTTCTTCAACATCCAGTGGTCGTCCGGCAACAGCGTGGCACCGGGATCTGCCTCCGCGGCACGCGGGCAGCGGAGTACATTGGCGTGCCCTTGAAGAAGTCACTGAAAGGCTGGGATTAGGAGTTGTTCTACGTCAGCAACATCGCTCCCGGGGTGCCGGCGTTCTATGCCATCGGCCGCCTAGGAGCGGGAGCTGGCGCCGCTCATTGATGGAATCAGGGAGCTTCGAAGCACCAGGTTGACCGCCGTCAAGGTGGTCAGAACCTTTGTGCAACGTCATGTGCTCCCGCTCCAACGCCGCATCCGGTTCATGTGGGAGTACACCGGTCCCGCAGACGGCACTCGCATGGTGCGCATGCTGGAGGGCTACGTACTCGGGGAGCTCACCAACGAGCCGGCGCCGTTGGCTGCACTTCCGAGGGTGAGTCGCTCTTCTGAGCAGTTTTTTTGTCGGATTTCGTAGCGTAGACGTAGTAGGCGTAGTGTTGAATCGACTGTCGTTGGTTTCATTGTAGGTGGGCGCGTCTTCTTCGTCCGCTCCTGTATCAGTGCCAGTGCGGGCGGGATCATCTTCTTTGTTCGCTGCAGCCGCACCGTCGGTGGGTGTCGGGGGCGCTGGCGCTGGCGCCTCTCTGAAGAGGCTGAGGAGGCTCTCTGGCCGGCCGAGGCCGAGAGGACTTGCCCAGCAGGTTCTCGGCCCGGACCCTCAGACAACGTGGGCGAAAGTGGCCGCCCTTGCGGCGTAGGTGATCTCGTCCGGGGAGTCAGACACCGCTTTGGGCCTGGTAGGTCAGCAGGCGTCGGGCTTGGTTGTCCCTCTCCTGGTCCGCCGGTTGAAAGCGCAAGTTCTTGCCACAACGATTTATTTGTCAAAATAAATTTGGATAAGTGGTGGGCTTATCTCGTTCGTCTTGGCAGGGCATCGATGGTGGTCCCTGCTGCTCCCACTCCCGTGTTGGGGAGCATGCCGGCGGTCGGCGGAGGAGGGTTTGGCCCTTCGGTGGCAGCGGCAGCTGCAGAAGTATCGCAGCCTCTTCCAATTGCCCCGCCATGTCCAAATCCTCCACCCTAGGGTTCACCGGTCGGCATGCTTGTTACTGAAGAAGTTTCACAGCCTCCTCCACCCCAGGGTGCGCCGGCCGGCGTGCCGGTAGATGAAGAAGTTTTGCAGCCTCCTCCCTTGGGCACTGATGCCGGTGGTCTGGAGGGGGCTGCCGCTGAAGGAAACGTATCACCTCCCTGGCCACGGGCGCCGAGGGGGGTGACGTCACGGTGGTCGGGAAAGGCTATCAAGCGCCAACCTTGACTGCCGCATCGGAGTGAGTGCCAAGGGCACAGAGCCCGCCACGTGCCAAGGAGCCATCGGACATGGTCCCGACTGACGCCACCGAGGGTCCAGCGGAGGCGAGCGGAGAGGCGGCGAGGGTGGCCGCTGCGTCGCCGGCTGAGGTCGCGGTCGTCGGAACTTCAGCCACCAGACGTCCGAGGTTGGATGCGGCGGAACCCCCATCTGGTGAGGTGGTGGCACAAGCCCTGATCGTTTACTCGGCCAGCTCGACCTTGAGAAAGCTACTTGACGAGCTGACCAAGTGCCGGGATGTTCTCGATGATCCTGTTCTGCACGAAGCCTGGGTAAGTCGTAACTGTTAAGAAGTTTGTTAGTACGGACCTTTATAATTTGTGACATTGAATTGTGTCTTTTGCAGCAGGTCCTCTTCCGGTCATTGGGGTCAGCCCCCGAGTGACCCCGGGTCAGAGGCGGAGGTCGAAGCCCGCTGTCGGGAGCTGGACCAGGCTCAGGCCGGTCGGGACACGTCGACGAGGGACGCCCTTCGTCTCCATCAGGAGATCAAAGCTGCGCGGGAGGAGGCTCGAGCAGCTCGGGCAGAGGCCCAGGTGGCCGGGGAGAAACAGAGCAAGGTCTCCGCTGAGCTCGCCTCCGCCATGCACACCGTCGCCCGTAAGTCGCTTGCTTTCCTGACCCCTGTTTTCTGACCCCTCTGTCGTTAGGAGTTAGAAACTGAGGGTGACTGTTTTGTCCAGTGCTCCAACAGCGGTTGAGCCGTGCGGACGCGGGGCGTGAAGGGCACCGTGGAGTGGCAAGTCTCTGTTGAGGCAGGCCGGCGGAGGGCCTTGGTCGACCTCAAGGCGGCCGAGGAGGACAGCAATCGTGCTGCAATCTTCGGGTCGCCGCCAAGGTGGCCCCCGCGGCGGCGGAGGACAAGATTGCTAAGCTCACCGCGGAGCTGGCGGAGCTGCAACGGTCCTCCGGTGAGGAGCTGGCCCGCGTGCAGTAGGAGCTGGCGGACGCGCACTCCGCGGTCGGCGTCGTCATCGAGGAACGCGATGGTACGTATCTCTTGAATACCTGTTAGATGAAGTATTAATGTGGGGTTGGCTACTTATCGTTATTATGTTGCAGCCGCAGTTCGTGACTTCCGGAGCTTGAGGTCAGCCGCCCGACTCATGCTTCGGTGAGTCTTCGTCGGAGTGCGCGAGGCCGACATCTCAGCGAAGTACGCTGAGCACGTGCTGATGCATCTGCCCGGACTCGTCGCCTCCGCATTGGTCAGCGCTCTGGAAGACGGGAGCTCAACTGGCCCTGGTGCAGGTCATGTCATATTACCCGGTGATCGATCTCGCCCGCATCTCCGAGGGATTCGCCACGGACGTATCGAACACAAAGATTGCGCGCCTGACGGCCGACGTGCGGTCTCGGGCAAGGGAGCTCTGCTCTGGCTTCCAGGTGGGAGACTTCATGTAGGCACGGTTCAGGTCAATGTCAACGTGACCTCAAGACCCTCCATGGCCGTCTCAGGGCTCGTAAACTTAGGATTTTTCCTTGTAGTGTCTTTTGCATGTAAATAAAAACTCTGTACATGGCATTGTAAATAGCAAAGTTTCCAACCCTCTTTTGTGCTTGTGCAAATATTTCGCACTTCTTGTTTTTCAAAATCCATTGGGCGTTGACCGAGCGACTGGGTCAGATATAGATCGTAAGGTCATGTCAGGCTCGACACAGCCGTAGAGTGTCACCAACTCTGGGTCGTCTCGTCAATCATTAGGCACGAGGAAGACTTAAACGATAGCGGTTGCAATTTACTTGGCGCATTTGAGGGTCACCCGCGAGCTCGACCGTTTGACTGACGCTGATGCAGGGCACCGGTTTAGCCTCAATCCACTTGGTGAATTTGTCGACGGCGACGAAGAGGTGAGTGAAGCTCCTGAGCGCTTTTCGAAAAGGCCCAAGGATGTCGAGCCTCCAGATCACTAAGGGTCATGTGATCGGAATCGGCTGAAGCTCTTGGGCCGGCAAGTGTGTCTACCAGGCATAGAACTGGCAACCTTTGCAGGAGCAGACGAGCTGCTCAGCATCAGAGATCGCCGTGGGCCAATAGAACCCCTGGAGGAAAACATTCTTGACCAGGGTCTTCGGGGCAGCATGATGACAGCAGATGTCCGAGTGAATGTCGTGGAGGAGATACCGACCCTCCGCCTGAGGAATGCAACGTTGAAGGTGTCACACCTCGTCTCTAGGATGCACTGTACAACACATATTAGTCCCTGAATCAGTAGCTGATACGTATAATACACAACAGAATGTATATCAAAAGCATACTTCGAATTTAATTAGAATACCTGAGTTATAACCTTTAGCAAGGACACGGTAAAGATCTCTCATCCAAGACTGACTGGTCAGCTAAAGACAAAGCAAGCAGCGGAAATCAAGGCACAAATCCACGAGCAGACTTGGGAGTAGAACAAAACCCAGGACGTTGTCGTCTTCTACACAATCTTCTCTGTCTAAAACCACAAATGCAAAAGGTGAGTACACAGAGTACTCAGCAAGCCTTAACGCTAGCAGAGCCATATAAATAGATGTATATTTGGTTGTAGCAAGGAAAAGGCTAAGACGCTATTTTGCGAAAATCTGGTTTTATGCAGGCTCACTACAGAAAGCTTTGAAACAGGAAAGATCAAGCATTTTTCTCATCAATATTTTAGTGGCTGGACTTAGGGGGGCGAGAATAAACCATTCGTGCCAGCTTCCATTAACTGGACGGCCAACTTGAGGTGCGCATGATAAAATTTACGAAGAAAAAAGCACATAGAAAACAATCCATTTTGACCCTGTTAGGGGGAGGGGTTGATGGATGGAACATAGAAAAAAAAAGCACATAGAAAACAACCTATAGTACTTTTTATATTTATATTATTTTTAAATTTCTGCCTTTTTATTTCTTATGAGGGTATCATCGAAATATTTACTACTAGAATAATTAATATTTACAGATTGGAAAAAATGATATTTACTGCTGGAATAATTTATTTTTGTTATTGGAACAACTAATTTTCATCACTAAAATAATTGAATCTTATATTGTCATTGTTCTAACTGTATATTGTTATTTTTTTCTATTCGCAGTTGTTTTTCTATTTATATGTTGCTACTTTTGAAGCATTCTATTTTTGAAATAATTGACCTACATGAGGAATTCTATTTTTCTATTTTTAAATCATCATTTTGTTATGTTCGTTGCATTCACATACTCACTCCGTTCTTTAATTGATGTCGCCGTTGACTTTTAAATTCAACTTTGACCATTCGTCTTCTTAAAAAAAATTGATAAATTTCTTATATTTTGATATAATTTTATTTATCATTAGAGTTATTTGAATCACAATTTAAAATTTTACACATTAGAGCAAATTTTTTGAATAAGTCGAATGGCCAAAGTTTGAATATAAAAGTCAACGGCGACATCAATTTAAGAACAGAGAGAGTACATGTTTAATAGAATGTAAAATTTTACTTTCCTCAGTTTATTACTCTTTAGGGGCATTTTGGTGAAATCTGTTAGTATAAGATGGTTATGGCAAATTAAGGAAGAGGAATTAAGAACGGTGGTAAATATGAAAAGAAGAAAAATTTGATGGCAAATAAGAAAACAGATAAAATTTTGAGGGTAAATAAGAAATTTGCTCTTTGGTAGAAAACCCGACTCTGGCAGCCCATTTGGTAGAAGACGGCGAAAATGAAGTTAGGAACACAGGAGGTTACCATGTGTTGTTGAGCAAGTGGCCGGCCGTGTAGTAGCCATAGCCAAGCTTAACAATGAGAACAGAAATTGGTGATAGTTCGCTGATTTTATAATCTGTATGGATGAAAATTCGTATGACAGACCTTCGTAACTCATTCATTCAGCACCCTTTATCACGACCCAATATTTTGGACTTTTTTTTTAGAATCAAAGAAGCACTTTCATTAATCATTATAATTACAATCATGTTGCAAACTTGGCAACAAGAAGTCAGGAGATGGGTGCCAAATAAAATCTGTGCTGAAATAAGTTGCTTCCCTAGCACCTATATGTGCTAACCCAATTGGCATCACGATTAGCAAATCCTAATGAAAAGGAGTGGAACCAGAACAAAGAAACACCACGTATTAGAATAGAACCTATTTCTGATCTGGAAAAATTCTTGCTGTTCCACAAATCCACAAGCACTTGAGAATCAGTTTCCAATATTACATTCACAGAAGATTCCCGTTCTAACAGCTGCAAACCGGCTCTTAAAGCTTCCGCTTGAGCAACTAAGGCTGATTGCAAATTTGGTAACCAGTAGCCATTCCTTTGACAAAATTTCCCGATGGATCACGTATAATAGCTGCTACTGCTCCGTTATGTTCATTCTCATAAAAGATGCATCGGTATTGATCTTAAGCGATCCTGCTCTTGGTGGCTGCCATTTCTTTAGTCTTTGATTATTGGCGGTTGTATGCTGTTGTCGGACAAGGAGCTCATCATCATTTCTGATATGCAAGAGGTGAGTAGTGGTGTCAAGAGCCCATGCAATTGCCTTCCTAGCAGGGACTATGTCAATGCCATGCCGTCGATCATTTCTAGAACACCATAAAGACCACACGCCACAAATGATAACTGAAGGTTTATCCTTACTGCAGATTGAAGTATCTAACAAATCTCTGGCCCAAGAACTTGGGTGTAATTTTGGCACCTTTATATCTGACAATGATTTCATTTCTTTCCAGAATAGTTGAGCCGTGGTGCATTCTAGCAGCATATGATACATTGAATCTTCTTTTGCACCACAGAATTCACAATGACTCTGTTTCTCTATATGCCGATTAAACAAGCTTGCACGGCATGATATATACTCCCTCTGTACTTTCAACATCAACTTTGATTATTCGTTTTATTTAAAAAATTAGTTCAAATGTGTAAAATTTTAAGTTGTGATTCAAATAACTTTAATGATAAATGAAATTATAACAAAATATATGATATTTATTAAAAAAATTGAATAAAATAAATGGTCAAAGTTGAAGTTAAAAGTCAACGGCGACAACAATTAAAGAACAGAGGGAGTAGTCATTGACAACTCTCCACCAGAAAACTCTTACTTTCGGAGGTACTCATTTTCCATAGACATGTCCATATAGGATCATTATGTGCAACTGATGTTGAGGAACAAGCATCCTTATTATTCCGAGTGACAATTATTTACAGCAAGTAGACGATAAGCTAACTTGACTGAGTAAACTCCATGTTTCTCAGCTGCTCAGGCCCAACAATCTTCAGTATTTCGTCCAAGTGGAATCTAAAGAACAGCTTCTACGTCCGCCGGTATAAGATTGGTCTGTAGAGCTGATAGATTCCAGGTGATGCCATCAGGGTTCAGAAGATCATGCACTAACAATGCAGAGGCACTATTCAATATACAAATCGGTTTATTGCCTATACCATTGGGAATCCATCGGTCAGTCCATATGTTAGTAGTGCTTCCGTTACCAATTCTTTTCATCAGACCAAGCTCCAACGCTTTCTTCCCTGCCAGGATTGCATGCCAAGTACAAGAGCTGTGCTTTTTCTTCCTTGTTATAAATTCTCCATGGGGACCTCTTCTATCCACAAAAATACTCCACAAATAATTTGAAATAGCAGTAGTCATTTTCTTACATGTTTCAGGTGCTAGCAGAAAACAGCTCATGGAGTAGGTGGGTATGGACTGAGCAACAGCTTTAATGAGAATTTCTCTAGCAGCACAACTGAGCTTTTTCTCCCACCATCCTCCCAACAAACATTTTATTTTATCAATGATTCGACCAAAAGCTTCCTTAGTATTTCTTCCTATTGCAAAAGGAAGGCCAAGATACTTTTCACCTAATGCCTCATTAGAAACACCAGTTGTCTCCTTCATTTCTGTTTTCATATTATCAGAACAATTAGAGCTGAAAAAAATAGCAGATTTACTTGCATTTGTTAGTTGACCAGATCCTCTCAGATATGCTTTCAGAACATTCACAAGGCGTTGACCCCCAATTTTACTAGCTTCTGTGAAAATGATATAATCATCTGCAAAAAGGAGATGAGAGACCCAAGGTGAATATATACTAAGCCTGATTCCTTGTCTTAAGCGCCTTGGTCCATAATTCCTCAACATGCTCGACAAACCCTCTGCACAAATAAGGAATAAATAAGGTGATATTGGATCAACTTGACGAATACCTCTTGATGGTTTGAAAATTTCAGAAATCTGTCCATTTACTTTTACTGGCAAACTGACAGTTTCAACACATTTCATAACTAAGTCAACCCATCTGCTATCAAAACCCAGTTTCCTCATAATAGAACGAAGGTAACACCATTCCACTCGATCATATGCTTTTACCATATCAAGTTTGATTGCACAGGCACCAGATTTTCCCTTTTTTTTCTTTCCAGATAGTGAATACTTTCATATGCTACTAAGACATTATCAGTGATCAATCTTCCTGCAAGAAAAGCACTCTGCTCTTCAGACAGAATATCATCCAAAATAAACCTGAGTCTATTTGCAAGGACCTTTGAACATATTTTGTATAAAACAGTACAAAGTGCTATTGGCCTGAAATGAGACATGTGCTGAGGGTTCTGAATTTTAGGTATAAGTACAAGAACAGTACTGTTAAACATCTGAGACATTTCATCTCCACGAAGGAATTTCAGAACTGCAGCACATATATCACCCTTGAGCAAATTCCGGTGCTTTTGATAAAATCCCGCCGTAAAGCCATCAGGGCCTGGAGCCTTATCGGCGCCAATCATGAATAATGCCTTTTCAACCTCTTCTTTGGTAAATTCTGCACAGAGGATATTATTCTTGCAGGAGACACTTTAGAGCTTACATATTGGGTAACCAGATTAGGATCAGTATTATCTTGTGCTTTGAACAGGTCTGCATAGAAATTAGAAGCCAAAGATTCTAGTTGAACCTGTTCTGTGAAAACTGATCCATTATCATCCTTTAAGGCTACAATCCTATTTCTCCTTGATCTTTCTCGTGCCCTAGATGGGAAGAAAGCTGTATTACGGTCACCCTCATTGAGCCACTGCACTCTCGAATGCTGCCTTTCCATGACTTCCTCCCGTGCTAATAATTCAGCAAGTCTCTTTCTTATATTTCTTTCTTCCCTGGTAGGCCCAGAAAATAAAGAGCAGCCTCTAATATGCTCCAAACGGTTACGTAATTTCTGCAGTTCCTTACGTACCGATCCAAAATGATCCCTCTCCCAAGCTTTCATTGTACCCTGTAACAATATCAGACTCTCATGAATAGACTGTAAATCATGACAGCCTGAAAACCAACCTTCGTTTACCATTGCTTCATAAGTATTATGTCAGCGCCACATATTCTCATAATGAAAGGATCTTGAACCCCCAGACATCGTGTTATTCTTTGGACGTTTGATTAAAATAGCACAATGATCTGATTCCACTATCTGTAGATGTAGAACAGGCGTCATCTGAAATAAATTACAGAAGGCACCATCTGCAAGGACTCTGTCAAATCTAACTTTTATATTTGAAGCACCTGATTGCTTATTATCCCAAGTATAGGGAAGACCCACAAAGCCTAAATTTGACAGTTCACAATACTGAACAGCTTCTTGAAACCCACAAACCCAATATTTTGGACATGTACACTAATTTCCTTCAAAGATTCACCCAGAACGACGAAATACTGATAGTAACTACGAACTACTGTCCGAGTGAAACAGATTTTGACATGTTGGCAAGCATGGAAATCAGACTGTTTAATGGAGAGCTATGAGCTAAACTGTTACTATTCTATACGGTGTGATGTTCACCTTAAAACAAAATCATTTAAATATAAACAAAATGTTACTGTATATACTGCATAGGATGTTATTCGGTTATAATGAAATCACTTCAAGTCAGTAAAAAGTTCACATCATTCTCAGTCCAGCACCGATATTACACCACCCAATCTCATATGCAGTACATCACAGAATATAAACACAATTACGATATGATGGGAAGAAACAGGTAGTTGCAGCATAGCGTTCTGCTTCTGATAACCTTCTGTGGAAGAATAGCTTTCAGTCCTGGATACGAAGCCTTAATGATTCATATGAGAAACATGGTGCAGCACCCCCTTCAGTCCTGTAAGCCTAATAAGTAGTCCAAATGAAGCCTGAGAAAAAAACTGAAAAACAAGTCATATTTTCTAAGCATAAAAATGCAATGAAGGCCCCTTGACATGAGTCCTGGATCCACCCCTGCAGCCTGTACTTTAACATTAGGTAGACCTGTTCGTTGCACTTGATACGCTCCACCAAGAATTTTGGAGGGATGATTACATTCACCCTGTATATATTGGATATGCGATTATGAAGAATGAGACTGATGGATGAATCAAGAGCATTCCCAAACCAGATAAGAAAATTAGGTGTGCGATGCTCCATCACTGCTCCACATCTCAAACCAAAATACATCATTAAAAGACCCGTATGAACAATTTAACTTGCCCCCATAAGAAATGAATATCTGTTGCAGGCTGCAATATGAATCTGAGGTAGGCTCCAACATTTTTCTTTTAAAGCAAGATGAAAGCTGAAAAAGGAGCAGATACCTTGCCTACAATTATAATACAATTTTGTGGTAACATTTTTTTAAGAAGCATCAGTAAACAGGAAAAAAATACATTTTGTTCTTGTTATCAGTCAAATAATGGAAAATGATTCTTAAATTGCTAGCTTTCGTAAGAAACTGATACTTTTCAGGGAGAAACTTAACAGATTCTCGATATTCTGCCGTGGACGAAAATGATATTAGCATTGAAGCAGTGGCAGCTTCAAGTGAGAACTTATTCTCATCGATTCTGAAGAGGTAAATCCGAGCTCTACTTAAGTCACCCCTAAGAAACAAACTCCTAACTACAGAATTAAGCATACGTGAGTCTGGAATACAACCACTTTTCCCCATGTCTAAAAACATACTGTCGGACTCTTCCAGCAAACCTTCTTTTATCAGATTTTTCATCATAATGTTGTAGGTTACCACATCTGGCACTAAACCATTGTCCGGGATAGAAGCAAACAAATTCATGGCATCATCCTTTTTGTTGGCATTGAACAATGCATCGATCATAATATTGAAAGTGATAATATCAAGTAGAAGACCCATAGAGGATAGGCTCTGGAAAATTTTAAGTGCATCAACATAGCAGTTACTTTTACAAAGTCCATTCAGAACTATGTTGTAGGTGGTAACATCCAAGCATATTCCACCATTAACCATATCCAGATAAAGCTCCTTTGCAGCAAGCACCTGGCCAGATTGAAATAACATACCCAGCACTATATTACATGTAACAACATCAGGCTTCACGCCCTTGCTTACCATTTCCCTGAAAAGAGCTAAGCCATCCTCTATCCTTTTGTTCTTACAGCAGCCATTGATTAATGTATTTAAGGTAAAATTATCCGGCCCCAAGCCATTTGTAACCATATCAGCAAAGAGCCTCATTGCTTCATCGATCCTACCATCTATGCAATATCCACCTATTAGTATATTATATGAAATGACATCAGGAGTTGCACTTACATGTAATATCAGGTCAAAGTTTTTTTTGGCTTCTGTAACTCTTCATTGCATAGGTTGCGCATAATTGTGTTGAAGAACATAGCATTGGGATGAATGCCTATATTCATCATTTGGACAGAGAATTCCTCAGCCTTCTACCATTGGTCACACAAACATAAACCATTGATTAATGTTGAAAATACAATTATGTCAGGAGTCAATCCTTCACTGACCATTTGATTGAATTGTGATACAGCATCATCCACTCTTCCTATCTTGCAAAGTCCGTCTATTATCGTCCCATAGCTGATAGTGTTAGGGCTCAATCCTTGCTCCCTCATCTTTGTAAAAATTAGCAGTGCCTCATCAATCATGTGTCATTTAGCATATCCAGAGATCAGTGTATTGAACGCATAATGATTAAAGGAAATACCATCTCGAACCATCAAATCTAGAAATTCATGCATATCAGCAAGAGATCCATTTGCAGCATAGCTGTGAAGCAGGATATTTTAGGTACAAGTGTCGGGTTTTATATCCCTGTGGATCATAGAGTCAAATATTCTCCTAGCTTCTGCGCATCTTCCATTCTTGCAAAGATAGTCAATCAGCATACTGCAAGTAAAAACATCAGGTCTGTGACCATCCCTGGACATTTCTTTGAGAACTATAGTTGCCTCTTTCCACTGCCCCAAAGAGCAATACCCATGAATTAGACTGTTATATGTGCAGCAGTCAGGTGCAACACCTTTTTTAAACATGTCCTGCAGAACTGCCTTGGCCTTGTCCATTGATCGAATCTTGCATAGGCCATCAATCACTGAATTGTAAGTTACAATATCTGGAGAAATCCCATGACCCAACATTTCTTGAAACACCATGTAAGCTTTGCCCACCTCATGCTCTTTAAAGAATCCAGCAATGATTGTGCTATATGACACCAAATCTGGTGGGCAACTGTCTCCATCCTCAAGCATCATGTGGAGCATTTCCAGGGCTTCTTGACTCCTGTTGTCACAAAGCCCCTTGACAAGAGTATATTGTAGGAGATAATGTTAGGCACGCAGCCAAACTCCTGCATTCGATGGAGCACCACGTCCATTGCCTCATTCATCTTCTTGGCATCACAGAGGCCCTTGACTAGGTGGTTGAGGCCAACAATGTCCACCCTCCATCCTGACTTGAGGATCTTACTGAAGATGGCAAAGCTGAGGTCCAAGTGGCCCACGCGGCAGCAGCAGCCCATTGCGATGTTGTAGGTGAATATGCTTTGATCCACAGTGCTGGAAGACGAGCTCAGGACCGTCGCGCACGGTGGAAAAGGATTCCGGCCGTGCGCGCGCGACCACTGAGAGGAGCTTGTTGAACGCAGTCACCGAGGTTGGCCTGCCTCGCAGGAGCAATTCGTCGAACAGCTTAAGCACGTCCTCGGGGCGGAGGCTCTGAGAGCTGAACCGGCCCTCGATGATCCGCTCCAGCTTCCTGCAGGACCGAACGGCGGCGCCCACGCCAGTCCCGGCCGCGGCCATTTGAGGCAGATAGGTTCTACCTTGACCGGTGACGGTGCACCACGGGGGAATTCTAGAACTCAACGGGATTTGGTGGAGAGAAGGACCTCAGCAACGGGTTTCAGAAAGCAGAAAAGAGTCACAGAGGACGTGATGAAGGAGCAGTTGAGAGATTCATACTTTCTCTGCAAGCACCTGGATGGATCAGCTGTTCGATCCTCCGCAACCTCCTGCTCGATCTGTTCAAAGGCATTGGGTAATCGAGCACCTGGAACTATGCGGCCGCCGAGTGCTGGGTCGTCCCCCATGTGCAACGGTATGCCGACAAGAGCGCGACGACGCGCTCAAGCGGAGAGTTCTCGTCCCTTTTGCTCAGTGGCTCTATGCGCGTCCACACGTGGAGATAGTCAAAGCAATATACTAATTCTGTATACTCCCTCCGTTATAAGACATTTTTAAATTTAATTTTGATCAATTTTTTTATTTAAAAATTTGTTCAAATATATAAAATTTTAAGTTGTGATTCAAATAAAAATAACTCTAATGATAGATCAAATTATATCAAAATATATGAAATTTATCATTTTTTTTAATAAGACAAATAGTCAAAGTTAAATTTAAAAGTCAACGGTGACGTCAATTAAAAAACGGAGAGAGTAGATTCCAACCAAACATACTTTTGATTTTTAATTCCAATGACAACCAAACAAAAAAAATAGAATTAAATTCATTTTCAACTGATTTAATTCTAGAAAATTCAATTTTTTAAATTAATTCATAGAAATTAATTCAATTCTAGAAGCCAAACAAACCGTCAATTAATTCAAAAGTACTCTCTCCGTTCTAAATTACAAGTCACCGAAGAATTTCAGTTTTTTCAAATTATAAGGCTCATTTCCCAATACACTTTCTCTTAGTCTAATACTCAATTCGGTTCAAAAAGAATGTAGTTTTGGAAAATATTTTAGTTAAATATTGAAAATATAAATTCCAAATAAGTTTTAACTTGTTTAGTTTAGGAATACAAAAATTATATGATTAGATTTGTTTTGGAAAGTACTTTCATAAAAATATAAATATATTATTTTTTAATAAATATTTTCATATAAAATAGAAGTCAAAGTTATAATTTGAAGACCGTGTCATTGTCTAAAATCATCTTTTTTATGAACCGGAGGGAGTACTTCTCTATCTCTCTCTCTCCTTCTCTTGGTCAGTACTGCACACCTTCTCCACTCCCTTTAGTTCCTGTGCTCAGACCTAAGGAAGTACTAAACAAATGTGGACCTTTTATTTGCATGTAGCTCGAGGATGAAATTGATCTTTTACCTATGAGGAAAACGATTTCTCTTAACAATTAATTATAATATCATTTAATTTATGAGATAATATTCTTAGTTCAAAAAGTAATATATGCCACAGTTTTAAAAACAAGTACTACCTCCATGATGTTAGGATCGTTGATCCTTCAATGGCTGCGTAGATTGTAGGGATGAGAGAGAGGAGGGTGCGACCTAGCCTGACAGTGGCGGCGAGTTGGCTGAGATGATGTGCTGTTGCCGGCGCCTCTCTAGTTGTGTGAACACAGGGGAGAGGGAGAAATTCTTCCGTCTTCGAAACACGTTACTAACCAGATCTTTAGGCTTTTATAGTCAATTCTTAACAAACTTTGAAACTAATCCAAACAAACTCTAGAACTAATTCAATAATCTAGAAAATCTGCTAATTTAACTAATAGATCCTATAGTTAACAAAATCTGGTGGCGGCGAGCCGGCCAGCTATGTCAACCAGCTACGGCAGCGCTGGTGCCTAGCCTGCCATAACATCCCCCCTCGGCAAACAGCTCGTCCTCCAGCTGAAGTTTGGGTAGGAAGGCGTCATCAATTTCGAGCTGTGGATAGTGGTAGGGGCAGATGACCATTGACCGCGCGGATGGTGTCCTTGGCAGTAGCTGTAGCCATAGATCCCCCATCCTCCTTGAAGTCAGCCACCTACAGATAGAACAGACGCTGGCACTTATGCCCACGGACATAGGGCTCATCGCAATTATAGCGAAGCCTTTGGCGGCGACGCTCGGACATCTCGGTGGGTGACAGGCGACGAAGAGCCTGAGGAGCCGCCGGTACTACAGGGGTCAGTTGTGGTGCTAGAAAAGCCGGCACAGCGCTAGGCGTGGTCTGGACACTCGTCGGCTGCCTTGGCGATGTTGGAGGGTCCATGGAGGGCCACTGGGGCGTTCGGGTGCCATGTTGAATGTCCATCAGCAAGATGGCCTCAGCGCGATGCTCATATGCCCGGGCGAGGTGCATCGCCGACTGAAGGTCCGGTGGCTCCTGAAGTTCGACGTCGATGCGAATGTGCTCGGGAAGACCACCCATGAACAGTTCCGCCTTCTGTATTGGCGATAGGTTGCGTGCATGGCATAGTAGCACATTAAAGCGCTCGAAGGACTCCCGGATGGTGGATAGGAATGAAAGTCGAGCGAGTTCCGCCAGCCTGTTGATACAGGTGGTGCCGCAAAACATAGGAGACACAGCTCCTTGAAGCGGTCCCAGCCGGGCATGCCTTCATCCAGCTCCAGTGCGTAGGACTAAGTCTGGGCCGCGCCGACCATGTGGTATGAGGCGAGCCAGACCCGATCTGAAACGATGATGCGATAGGCTCAAAAAAACTGCTCAAAGCTATTGAGCCAATTCAGGGGATCCTTGGAGCTGTTGTAGGTGGGGAATTCTAGCCTGTAGAGGCGGGTTGCACCCACGCTTGGTCCTGAATCATGTGTTGGGAGGTGCGCCAAAGAAAGGTGGCTGGTGTAGAACGGAGCATCCGTCGTACGCGAATGTGTCGCGCTAGGTGGATGGACTGCACTGACACACTGGCACCATGCCAGAAGGGGGTGCCGTTGGGAAAGGGCGTGCTGCTACTGTGGCTCAATGCGAACGCCGTACATGAACTCGGTGCCAAGGTGCTCGGGGCGTGACCACACCTGTTGAAGGCATCGCTATTGATGGGATTGGTGAGGGGGAGTGAAGAAACTGAATCTGATCAATGGGGAGTGGGGCGGTTAACAGCAGCTTCATCGTGCCGTAACCCTACATCTCATATGGAAGCACCGGTGAAAGGGTGATAGCGGGCAATGGTGGCGGCTTCCGCTGGTTTTCCAAGTTGGAGAGGCGAACGGAGATGTCGACGACGGCAAACCAGGTCGGCGACTGCCTTGGCCAAGGCGTCATGTGCGACGACCATGACCAGCGTCAAGGTGGGGGTCGACGCTGTCGTGGTGGACATTTGTTTGGATTAGTTCTAAAGTTTGTTTAGATTAGTTCCAGTGTTAGTTAAAAATTGGCTATAAAAGACTAGATCTAGTTATGAATAAAGTAAGTCAGAGATTAAAAAATTTCTCCCTCTCCCCTGGCTGCACGCCACTAGAGAGGCACCGGCAACAGCACAACGCCTCAGCCAACTCCCACCGCCAGCCTATGCCGCGCCCTCATCTCTCTCATGTCTACAGCCTACGCAGCCGTCGGAGGATCAACGATCCTAATAGTTGACTTTTAACATTAACTTTGACCATTTGTTTCAATGTATAAAATTAATACTCATGTTTTAAATACTATTAATAGAGCAAATAATAATAAAAAATTTCATATTTGAAGAATTTTTTTTGAATAAAACAAATAGTCAAAGTTGAAGTTAGAAGTTAATAGTTTAAAAACGGAGGAAGTACATTTTATTTCTTCTAATCCAAAATGAACTGTCAGATCAAATCCTTGTCTTATTTGCCTTAACCAAAAGTATTAAACATCATATAAATACAAACAAAAAAGTTATGGTGCGCTGCATAATGTAGGATCGTATAAATCGCTTCACGTCGACCGCATGAGAATGTACCCGCGTATTCTGCATCCAATACACATTTATTATACGCATCAATTATACTACTACTACAAACTATCGTCCAACCAACCTGACATGGCTCTTTTTTCAGCTTCTTTGCTGTCTTTTTCAACCGAAAAGTTAAAACAAATAAAGTTCTGATAAGCTCATTTTTTAAACACCGAAAAGCTAGCTTTTACAAAAAATGAAGTAAAAGCTAAAAAGCTCACTAAGAGCTGCTTTTCCAGTTTTGGGTGTACAGAAAAAGCTAAATTTATATTATAAAAGTCAACATCTAAATTTCACCAGTCAACTTTTCAACAGTTTTTTTAAAAACTCAAAAACTCCAATATACCACCCGGTCTCCTATGCAGTATGACATCAGGGCACTGGCAGTTATGCAAGTTATGCATAAAAGTAGCGCGGGCCACGCCGCAAGCCCGCGAAATGTTGTAACACGGCCCACATAAGAGGGGTGGCGCCGCATCCGCCCGAAGCATGCGACTGCAGCCGACCATCCGGCACGTGACTGGCGCGCCGCCGGCCACGCGACCGACCTGTCGCCCTGCCACCAGGAGCGCCACCGGGCACGAGATCGCCTTGCAGCCAAGAGCGTGACCTGTCCGCCCGCAGTCGCGCGATCGCTGCCGGGCATCCGGCACACGACCGGCGCGCCGCCAGCCACGCGACCGCCCTGCCACCGAGAGCGCGACCTGACCATCCTGTCCGCCCTGCCACCAAGATTGATCGCGAGTGCCCGTTGCCGTTTTCTGCCCCCGTCAGAACCGCCCTGCTGCCGGAATGGCGAGCGACCGCTGCTGCCGGTACCTCCTGTCCCCATCGCCGTCTCCGGCTGTTGGCAAGTCTGAGTTGACAGTTGACACCCGTCGACCTCCACCCGCAGGTTGCACTCGGCCAAATCTGCCTCCGCAGTGGCAAGCGCCTTCATCGCGCCCACCTCCTCATGTGGACTCTACTGATGCCGATGTTCAGGTAGTTTCTTCTCCTATGGACTCTACTGTGTGTCTGTAATTTCTTGTTGTTTGCTTAATCTGTAAATGTGTATATGTGTATGCAATGCGATGGTGTCATGAATAGATCAGAGGTTTCCTATAGATGCCCCGTCCAGTATGGAATTGTCTGTATTTTGTCGTTGAAATGCAACATGACAGTGCAAAATTAAGTCACATTATGGATCACATTATAGATGACTGTCCAATATAGAATTGTCTGTATTTTGTCATTGCCATTAATCATTAGTACTAGTATTTTGTCACATTATGGGTTACTTACTTACTTGGTTCATATGCACAGCACACATTATGGGTTACTTGGTTCATTTGTATAAACTGATTACGGTACAAGAGTTACTTGGTCTCATGCAGGTGGTGTCTTTATTGTCTTCTACAGATCTTGCATACGAAGAAATCAGCAACAAAGAAGTTCACGTCCCCAGTTGTTACCATGCTTGTAAAGTCTCCAGGGATAAGGCTTATGCTGTCTCCAAAAATTAAGTCACCATCTGCAGCACCAAGTTCTCCATCCTCAACCCCTTCGCCTGTCAACTCAAACAGCAAGCGCCCTAATTCCAGTAGTAAGTGTTCATTCTCGATGTCCAATAGTATTTTGCTTTTATTATAGCAATATTGCTTCCTTTTTTATTTGTTTGTAGACTAATACTTTCCTATTTAGTTCACATTAATTTTTATCCTAAAACATGCTTCTCATTTAAATGATTAGGATCATCATCGCACAAAAGTAAAAGGCGCAAACTTAAATCAGAAATTTGGAAATACTTTGAACCGCTATATGATGGTCCCACGCTGGCTGAAGCTCAATGCATTCATTGTTATAAAATTTTTAAAGTAACTAGAGCTGTTGGCAGAAGTGCTTGCCTTAGGCATTTAGCTAGCTGTGATGGAAAGGCTAGGGTAAATCAGATGATCGATCAGATGAATTCTACTAGTCCAAGTGACGCTTCTTTGAAAGATTGGAAATTTGATCCTGAAGTACCTCGGCAGGATTTGGTTAAGCTTATTGTGTTGCATGGACTGCCATTTAGTATAGTTGAATACCCAAAATTCAGAAGCTTTGTAGCAGCTTGAATCCTTGGTTCCCGGAAATATCTAGAATCACCATAAGGTCTGATTGCATCAGTTCATATGAGAAAGCAAAGGCACCACTACGAGAAATTCTATCCAAAACAGAATATAGAGTTTCTCTTACTGCTGATTTGTGGATTTCAAACCAAAATTTGGGCTACCTATGTGTTACTTGTCACTATATAGATTCCAACTGGAAGCTCTTTAAGAGGATAATAAAATTTGCTTTTGTTGAAACCCCAAATGATGGTAAGACAATGTTTAGTGCAATGCTACGAACAATTCATGAGTGGAACATTGAGGACAAGATTTTCTCAATTACACTGGACAATGCAACCGTGAATGATTGTTTTGTTAAAGCGCTACGAGTAAATCTTATCTCTAGGGGGCTGCTGTTTCGGAAAGGGAAAATCTTTCATTCTCGATGTTCAGCTCATGTTCTTAACTTAATAGTGCAAGAAGGTTTTAGTGCTTTAGGTTCTGCTATTAAGAATATTAGAGAGTGTCAAATTTATAGAGTTCACAAGCTCGGAAGGAAAGGTTTGACAAACTGAGAATGCAAGTTGGCATCCCTTCAATGAAACGACCCTCTTTGGATGTTGCCACTTGTTGGAACTCCACTTACCATATGCTTGATACAGCATACTTATATAAGAGGGCGTTTGAGTCATTAACCACAGAGGATTCTCAGTTTATTCATGAGCCTTTGGATGTGGAGTGGAAATTATCTAAGAAACTGTGTGATATTTTAAAAGCCTTCTGTAGTGCAACAAAGATAGTCTCGGGTTCAAAATATCCCACCTCAACTTGTTATTTCCATCAAGTTTGGGAGGTGAAGAAACTCCTAGAGATGGAGTCCTCATGTTCCGATCCAAACATTGCGTTGATGATATGGAAGATGAAGGAAAAGTTTTTGAAATACTGTGATTTATCATACCTCCAGATTTGCCTTCCTGTAATTTTGGATCCAAGATTAAGCCCCTGTTTGGGGGAGCTGCAGCTTCTCTACATTTTCCAAAAGCAAAGTTTTGGAGAATCTCATCTGGCTTGTCCAAAATGTTGAGTTTTGTAGAAGCGAAACTTATCTGTTTGGCGTCCTCCGCTTTTGCGGTGTGGGCTCGTCGCGAGGGAAGGAGGCGGCCTCGTCGGGGGCGGCCTCGTCGGGGATGAGCTCGGCGGCGGCCTCGACGGAGGCGAGCTCGGCGGCGGCCTCGACGGAGGCGAGCTCAGCAGCGGCGGCCTCGACGGGGGCGAGCTCGACGGCGGCGGCCCATCGACGGGGGCGAGCTCAGGGCGGCAGGGCAGAGCAGCTCGGGGGTCAGGGCGAGCTCGTCAGGGAAGACAGTCGTGGACGGAGGCGAGGTGGAAAAGCTCAGGAAGCGTCGTTCCAAACGCTTCTGCGATTTTAGTTCATTCGTCGACGTCTGTACGTTTTTCTCGCTTCTTCGGTTTGAGACGCGAGGCTGTTTGGGGAAGCTTCTCCGCTTTTTCTGCGTTTCGGAGACGGGGAAGCTGGGGAAGCTCCCCAAACAGGCTTAAAATTGGGATTCATCAAGTGCTGCTTGCAGCAAGGTTTCAGAAATAAATCAGTATAATACTTTTTTAAAGTAAAAAAAATATTCAGAAAACTGTTTGATGAGTATAGAGTGCAATTTGAGGACTCAACTTCTGAGAATTCGCTTTGAGTCAATGATGAGTTAGCTTTGGATGACCGTTGGACAGATTGGGAGAAGCTTCAAAGCACACAAAAAATAAAAAGAGTAAGTGATCTTGATCGATATTTGGAAGAGAAAATGGTGCCTGTTGGAGTTGACCTTCTATATTGCAATATTGGAAGACATTCTCACCTAAATACCCTATTCTTGCACGCTTGGCACATGATGTGCTAGATGTTCTTGCATGCATCAACTATCAGTGACCACAAAAGCAGGTTGGCCAGCGACACTGTAGAAGCTCTAATTTGCCTACAATACTGGATAAGAGAAAATGGTAAAAATTACTTAATACAAAAAGTTAGCTGTTATTGTGATAAATTAGCTAATATGTTTCAATATTCGATATTCTAGATTCCACTCTTCGATGATATTGCTGGTAATACCATTGGAGTTTATGATGATGACAATGATATTGATGACGATGATGGCATTGTGACTGACAGTTGGTAATACCTTTAACGATGTCTTTTGTTACCATAGATGACTACTGCATTTTGTGTTTGTATCTGTCCTATCCTTGTGTTTGTATCTGATTACCATTGCTTTTTTTATCATTTTTTGTTCTTATCCTTGTATTTGTATCTGTCTCACACTGTTTTTGAACCTGTTTGTGTATCTGTAATTATATCTCACCTAGTTACCCTGTGTTTTGAACCTGTATAATTTTTTTAATCATTGCACAAAGTAAGATATTTTGATACCGTACCGTTTCACTCACAGAAAATGCATTTGGAGATGGTGGATGCTTGAAACAGCCTAAAGAATTTCAATCAAATAATGCTGGGCATGGTAAGTACCTAAATGATCACTGCATCTATGGTATGTATCATTCTTTATTCTTGTTTTTAGCCTGGGAGCATAGATTGCATCTATGGTTTGGAGTGCATAGATTGTACCTAAATGATCACTGCATCTATGGTTTGGAGTGCATAGATTGTACTTGATGATTAGATTGCTCCAATCCTGCCATTTAGTGCCAGTTTGGAGTGCCAAATTACATCTCCTGTATACTATATTGACAGGTAGCTGTAATGGATCTGGCTTCTTGAAGGATCTGAAGCAACAACATAGCTGTTTGGAGTGCCAAATTTCGTACCACTTTCGTAGTAGTAGAAAACTTATGATGTGGTGCATCTGTGATGCTGTGATTTTTATTGCTTATACATATAAATTATGTTTAAATCAGTAAACAAACATCAATTCTGAGATGCTTATACATATGTTTGGGTTTTCTGAATTCTCTGTTTTTTTTTTGAAGTTTTATAATTTTTTAAACATGTGAGAAGTGTGCAGTGTGCTGTTTTTTAGATTTTTTATAATTTTTTAAACATGTGAGATGAGATGCTTATGTTGTGCGGTAGGCTACATCAAGCAGTATTGGGTTCCATATGCTTGTTACATTAAGCAATTTGCAGCGGGCTGACAAGCACCGCCAACCTGCCGTGTAATTTTGGTGGCGTGTGCCCCTATCATTTGAAATGTCTTGAAGGATGTTTTATTTGGCCCTCTTTTTACAATAATTAGAGATTTAAATAATTACTAGTTGTAGATCAAACATCTACAAATTATTTATTTATCATATTAATAATATAAAGATTTTATTAAGGAGCTCTTGGAAATGCTTTAAAATGCAGGGGATTTAATTTATATTTCATATTAGTTTGGACCGATCTACCAACTGAAAATGATAAGTCTGCATCTTTACGGACAGCGGTACATGTATAATTTTAGCTCAATTGTCCAAGAAGTAAGCCGCATAAATTCATTGCAACTGTCCAGGATGTCAAGCGCATCTGGCTCTATACGGATAAGTATCGATTCTGTCATTTCATCTAGTTGTGACGCACAATTTTTTCACTGTTCTTACAAGAACGGTAATTCAACTTTACAGCTGATTAAGCTAGCCCACACTAAAGTAAAATCACATAGATACTACTTTTTTAAAAGTGTTGCACACACAGATGATGCCATCGCGACCACTTATCCCTAGTTGAGCGCTCGAGTAGCCACGAATCGTAATAGACGACACCATAGGCACAACCTCAACTGCTTTAGAGAAATCATAAATGCATACGGAAGATGAACGGTAACTTAAGATCACTCTTAGAGCAGACTGCGATGGAAAACGAATTGATCGGCCCTCTCTAAATTTTCTGTCCAGTTCTGCCACTGCTCCTTGGACCTTGCGGCCATTGCGGCGGCGGGGCGGGCCGCCACAACCCGCGCCGCTTTCACGCATACTAGCAGTATGCAGGTTAAGGCTTTGGTTGAGAGTACGCAGGTCTTGGCTCCTTCCTGGCCCCCGTGCAGGGAGGCTGGACCTGCGCAGGTGGCGATGGACTGCTCTGATCAGGTGGTATTGAAGAGCTTCTCTGCAGCGAGGTGTGGGCCGTGTGGCTGGTGGATGAGAAGTTGAAACCAGCTTTCTCTGCATGCACATCTTCAATCATTTAGCGGCCTTGAATGTTTCGGGTCATTACATTGTCACTGCAACTTTGTTTTATTCTGCATATGATTGTGAAAATGAGATTAGTTTGCGAACTACAAAATGCGTCACCACAACACGTCATGTTGGAATGTGCAATGGAAATTGATACAGTAATCGTCAGCCACACTGACTGTTTAGCTACAAATATTGTTGGTGAAATGCCCACATGGAACAAAAAAGAGGATCCCAAAAGCAAAAGCAATTTACAAACTTAACATATTGTAGGTGAATGTCCAAAAGGAACAAATAAGTATGCTAAGCTATTAAAACCCAATGAATCAGATTGGCACTAGTTACAGCTAGGGAGAAGGGGGGATAAAGACTAGTTACACTTGAGAAACGACTGTTGTATCTAGCTCCATGGATCATCCCATCCTTTGGTCCCTTCCCTCTTCACAAAATCTACAATGGCCCGAACAGCCTCTTGTACCCTATTAGATAAAGCATGGTTTCCCCATTCTATTTTTTACTTTCTCGGCACCTCCCAATGCTCGACATAATTTGCAGGGAAGCATATAACATTAGTATGATATCGTATTGGACGCGCGTTTGCTACATTTAGGTTTGTTTTCACCTATCTACCAGTGCCACCTTATCAACGTATTCTGGGACATATTCATCCCCCATCGAAAAAAATAACCTGCAGAGAATATAAAAGGGACAACAACATTCAGGAACCAAAGCATAATTTGCAGGACCTATTGATAGTTGAGGACTTGAGGCTGAAACTACGTCATGAGAAAGAACAGCTTCTTCTACATCTGCAGAATACAACTATATACAAATATCATAGTGATGCAGAGAACATATTTTAGGATTTTGTTTTCCATTTAATGAGTGTAATTCAAAATGATATGAATAGTTTTGATGCTGAACTTTCTTATACCCTTACACATCAGGATCGCTTTTTGTCCTAATGTAGCTTTTACCTTCTTAGCTCCCTGAGTTATCTTTTATTAGCTTGCTTGAATGGGTTGGAAGTGAAGCTACAAAATCAAGTTGTGGATTTCAGGTCCCTAAACTTTAAAAACGTCATCTAGGTCCAAAATGCCGAAAATACTCCTCACGCAGATGATGTGACTCCTTACAAGCCACAATTTGCCATCACTCTCTGTCTCATCCCCATTCTCTGTTTGGCATGGATAGTGATGGGATTGTTGTGGGACAGAAATAACATAATGAAGCATGCCTCATCAATAGTTCGAGGTATTTTTGGAATTTCAAACCTAGGTGACACGTTTATAAAGTTGAAGGATCTAAGCTGTAATTTGAGTGTTAGGAGATTTGGATGACACCTCTAGGCAAGTTTAGGGATAGCAGATGCACTTGATATAGCCCTGTACCATATTGTCCTTCCATTTTTGTTTATGTTTCCTTTCATTTCCTTTCAAGTTTTAAACAGTATTCCTCTCTATTGCTTCCCTACTGTTGGATTTAGTTGCTCCAGCCTTCCTCAACATGCTTGTGTGGAAAATGCTTTGCTGCTGTTGCTTCTAAGAGAAAATAAAGAATTGGAATGATTGTATCGATCCATTTGGTGATATGAAATAACGAGTCAAAGACTCCACCTTATAATTCCAAGGTCCATAGATTATGATACAAAACCATTTTGGCCTTGTTGGATTACAGATCACACTAGAGGTGGGGTGTTTTTAAATGAGAAAGCCAATAAGTCAACAGAATAAATGAATAATACCTGGCACTGTGTGGTTGACATATGACCAAGTCTCTGCCTCAACTGATCTTCGCTAAGATCTGAACTGAACATATCATTATCACCCATATATGAACAAAGCGAATGGTACCTATACATTTATTTCTATGCATTAGAACATGATAATTAAAAAATGCTTTTAAATTCCCCATGTGCTAATCGCGAAATTATAACTGTCTACATATAGAGCGTGGAGAAATGCCAGCAAATAGATATAACAGACAACTCTTGCCTCCTTGTTCTAGAAACAAAAAGGATATGTCATAATAACAGTTAAACCTATTACTAAGTAAAACTAATCGTTAAACCTGATGTTTTCCTGAAACTTGGGTCGAAGAATGAAAGATGTTGCACACTAAACAAGTCATAGGATGTCCTAATAAATACTTGGTCTCCAAAAGAAAATTATGTATCTCATATATATACGTTAGAGATCTACATGAAAACCGAAGAATAATTTCATTTTGCATCATTTGAAGAATTCATAAAAAAGAAACACAGTTATAGCTGATGGCAGGCAACATTTGGTCAGATACAAAATATGGTCAGAATCACCAGAATCTATAAGTTCAACATCATGGTTTGTAAAACAGAATAGCTAGCTTTTTACTTTCCTTTTTGGGGACAATCGATGTACATAGAAAGCAAGGAGGTTCCATCCATCACTAACTCTTTCTGCAGTAAAATAAAGTACAGACGGTCATAATAACTGTGTGTACTCATTACCAATTAGCAAACTTGATGATTAATTTCAGAGGGAAAACAAACTACTTGGACCATTGGATGCATTCATGCAATCTTTATCATGTCCAACTCAGCCAAACAAATTAATACCTGTAGGCAGTAATTGGAGCGTCGGGATTTGCTTCCCGAGGCATCAAATCCATCCCACGGCCCTCACTAATCATTTTGGATGCCAAGTCTATCATTTCTGCTGTTTCTGGAAGAGTCGCTCTATGCTCCCTATCACTTACCGGGGCCTGGAAACAGATAAGTATAGTAGTTACACCAAAACACCATTTGGATTTTAAATTGATAATACAAATAATTCTTATCAACAGGATACAAAATCATTGCTATTTGAGAGAATGAAAATTTCCTAGTACACATCACAAATAAATCTTTTTTTTTCTAATCAGTTATTCATAAAACAAAGAGTATGGACAGGGGCAATACTTGCAAAATGACACCGAAGACTGCTTTGGAACAAGCGAAGTTTGTCCGCATGTAATGGACAATGTCCTGGCACCCATGGAAGAGTTCATGTTATGTTATTTTAGAGTGTGAAATAGTTGGTGCCTAGCTTGACATTAGTAACAGCATACCTGGCAACCAGTACTATGACCAAGCAATATTACTCTTTCAGAATTTTCCTTATTTATCAAGCAGCTAATGAGTTGATCTAGCTCCAATGCATCCTTGCACAAGAAAACATGTGAATGTATAATCAATAGATAGACCATTAAATAGACTATATTAAAAATATATTATCACAGTAACACATTTCCCAGGTCATCATTGTTAAAATTTATAAAATCAGTCATAAACCATTATTTCGAATTGCTACAACAACAAAAGGGTGATCATGTATCTGGACAAAGGACTTAGATCATACTTGCTCCAAGCTGGAAATACCATAACCAGTGTAAGAGGAGGAAAGTAATGATTGCACCAGGGACCATTTCTCAACCTCCAATGCAAGTGACAAAGGTTCCAAATAGCTGTAAGATATTCAGAAATAGATTAGTACTAATGAAAAAAAAAACCTTGACAACACAACACCTCTCGTCTACAACAACAAAAAACAATGTCTTTTACTCCCAACCAAGTTGGGCGAGGCTAGAGATGAAACTAAGTTATGACTAAACATATTGGTGGCGTGAGGTCTGAATGGTGCCTTGCCTTCTAGAGCCATGCCTTTAGTGGAGCCCTTCTAAAGTAGACCAAGTGTTCTTCTTTCACCTCCCAAGAGGTAAGACATGAATTCAATCTCATCCATTGATTTGAGTAGAAAAATATAAGGAAACAAATTAATATGAGCTGACAACATGTCCTTGATTACCACCACCTACCAAAACCCACTAATTACTTTCCAAATTGAATAATATTGTAATTAATAATTATTAGGGCTTCTCCAATGTGCAGGTATACTTGGTCCTAAGTAATAAAAGAATAGTTGGAACCAGGTTCTAAGAGCAACCATGGTTGAGAATAAATTACTTTTTTATTTGATAGGGTTGAATCTAGAAGAAATTGTTGGTTCTATACATTGTAGGTTGTTGTAACAAGCCACATCAAATCATAGTGGACCCCCATTTTAGAACCATGGTGGGTTCTACACATTGGAGATGCCCTTAAAGTGCTTTTACCTCCTAGGAGGTAAAATAACAATTTAAGTCTCGAGATCAACACAAATGGACGGTCCATAATCATTTGGGTCTATTTTAGAATCTGCCCTTTAGTTTGCTTTGAACCTTGGCCAGGCTTTGGGATTGTCTTACATAGATTTTATTTTTTTTCTTTTTTTTTATTATCATACATTGTAACAAAATTTATTTGATTTGTCTCACAATCATGCCCTGAGGCAAATGTTGCCTACTGGCCCACAACTGCCCTAACCAACAGTAGATGTTAAGGAGGCATCATTAATATTGGTACTTTTCCAAAGTGACCAAGAAAAACATCCAGCATCCTCAACTATGGAAAAAGTTAACATTTGTTTAACAAAACAATTACAAATAAATTAAAGCGATGATAAATTTTCGTCTATAGTTTCACATAACTTTGCGATCCTGATGAGCCACAGTATGAATAGAGTAAATCAGATGTTACTTTTGAATTTGATAGATGATAATATTCAAACATATTCGCCATGGTCAATTATTTCAAAAAAATCACAATTATAAAGGGAAACACAAAGAATGAGTTAAACTTACTCAGTGGCTAACAGTCCGTCTGTGAGGCCACCAATGAAGATCACTTGATGGTTAAAATCACCAGTTTTGAAAGCCACCTGTGAGAGGAAAACTGATGTTACTGCATAGAGACAAGAGTATCTCTCTGTATGCAATAATAAGAAACTGATGGAAAGGAAGCAGAGAATTGGAAAACCAAACATGAGCATTTATAACTTATTAGAGAGCAAGCTAACAAGAATGACTACTTGTTTTCTTCTTAAAGTATTATAGTACCCTGCAGAATAAGCTCTGTATAACACCTGTAACATCCAGTTGCAAGACAACTGATTAGCTAGCAAAAAGGTGTCTTAGGGGTCCAATCCAAACATAGCAAAAATAGCAGTGGCTTGTTACAGATTGCCTCACTGAACCCCTCAACATGACTAATAACAAACAAGAAATTAGATCCCAGAGTCTTATATATACCTAAAAAAGATAAAAGCACAAAAGAATGCCCAATAATATCCTCCCCCACTGGCACCGTTGCACCATCTAGAACTAGAAAGTGAAAACTCAACGTGGTTACCACATTTTCAGTTGGAAAGCGGCCATGTAACAGCAAACAAACATGAATACCTTTTCCACAGAAGGACCACAGACTAATAATAATAAAGGAGTAAATTTACATAGTCTTTCTTTCAAAGGAAATGGTAGAGAAACTACGAGACAAGCCGCAAAAGGGCACAACCACCCCATAGAAGCTTTCCTTTTTCTCTCTAGGAATCTAAAAGCTGAACCCCACAAGCTAAAGCGGAATGCTCCAAGTAAACTGGAGATTCAAAATGTCGGGCGTCGTGAAAGATCGCAATCGAGCGTTCCAAAGGCTTCCAGAACCATCCTAACCGTAGCCGGAGAAGCTCAACGAATGCCTCCAGTTCCACAAAACATTTCGGTCAATGCCCTCTCGAGATGCCGTGGCGGGGAGTGATGAGAGCCCTTCGGAACGGACGGGCGGGGCGGGGCCGAGCGAGGAGGGAGACTCAGTGCCTGCGCGGACTCGGGTCCGTACTTGAACAGCGTCCCCCGCAGCTGCCTCCTCCTCCCACCGGCCGCGGCGACCACGGCCTTGGCGGCGGCGGCGGGCGCGTCGGGGAGCGAGGCGGAGGCTGGAGCGGAAGCGACGCCGCCGGCCATGGAGGAGGACGAGGCGCGCGCGAGGCGGGCGAGGTCATGACACCGGCAGGCGGCAGCGGCGGGCCTCAAGGCGAGCTCATCGTCGGTAGTTGGGTCGGCGGCTGGGACGCCCTCGGGCTTGATCGAACGGCCGTAAACGGCGTTGATTAATTTGAAATGATATTTTTTTAACCACCAACGGGAATTAAAATTGAGAAAATTAACGGGCGTTGTTAGTCTTGATGAGGCGGCGTCAACTCTGATGAGACTTGATCATTGGTGATACTAGAATTTGGTAATGCTGGTCGTTGCGTATAGGGTTGTACATTGCCCGGTGCAGACGTGCAGTAGGTCGCTTTGGTGTTCATCTTCTGTTGGCTTCCTTGCATCGGTTGACAATAACAGCAATGAAACAATGACTTCAGCTTTCGGGCTCTTTTGGAACGCAGGATTTTTATAGAAATTGTGCAGAAATTTCACAGAAATAAGTTCAATTTCATAAAAAAAAATTCCTTCGATCAAAGGAGGCCTTCGTGTTCTTCTAGTTTCACTCTAGCTGTGAACTACCAAATGCATAACTTTTTAGTACTACTGGTTTTTGGATTTTTTTTTTGGCTACTATTTCAAATGAAAATTAAGGCAGATTCCTTACAATATGTCTAAAAAAAGGCTTTGACAATGTAGAGGTGCAAAAACTTGAGGTAATAAAAACTTGAAGACAATACAAAAGAGAAAGCAATAAAAATCAGAGAAAATAACACCCTCTATAAACTTTTCATAACATTTGACATAGGACATATCATGATTCATAAAAGACATCAAACAAGTCAGTTCCCCCAACATACTGTATTCTCATCACCAAACGAAACAATGAAGATTTTAAAAGCAGAGATGGTCCTGTACTTTTGCAAGTCATCAGGATGTAAATATACCAAAAAGCTATTGTTATATTTATATGAAAATTGTAGTTCTCCTTTCCAGACATTATACAAGGTTTCTATACCTATATTCTAATACGCATTACAACAGCCATTGCTAAAAAAAGACGCACAGCTTGACATCTTTTCACTTTTGCGCAACTAAAAACTTACAAGCACATATAAGCCATCAACACTTGACATGCATCGATACATACAAAAGCCACTATAAATAAAAATTACGTGCGTGCGCAACTTATTCATCTAGCTCTTCATCCATGTGCGATATCGACCACAAGCCCTTAAACATTGCTGCTGACTCGAGTGAAAATTCAGAGACAGCCCTGAATAGCTCTGGCAGGTTTGATCGGAGAAGATTGAGGGATTTATCCCTAACTACTCTGCATTGTTTGACATACTCCGCCTCCAGGTCTTTCAGTGTTTGCTCCAACCTTTCCACAGCTGCTTTCCGTTCCACCACTGGAGCAGCAAGTGATCCATCAGGGTTGTTCATGCCTGCCCCTTTATCCCAATTTTTCCGAGCCCAGTCATCGAATTGCCTCCTCTTCCTCTCATGCTCCCTCCTAGTTTCCTCAATTTTTACTCTCAGCTGCAATTCCTCCTCCTGCTGAACCAGGATGGTTTTTACCACTTCTGCAAATGTGAATATGGCCTTCTTTGTACGCTCATCTTGGAGCTTCCCCAGAGTATCATGCCAAGAGTGAAGCAGCCTCTTGATTGGAGGGGTGGTCTCATGTGGCTGTGATGAGTTTGGCTTCAGGTTGGTATCAATGGGAATTACATTTAGCTTGATCCACCTGTATAGGTTGCCTACATAATCCTTCTGATATGTCATGAAATTACCAAACTGTGTCTGCCACTCCTGGACGATGTTCCAAAGCTGCACAGTCCTTTCATGGTGTTGCTCACTTGTTTCCCGCACAGCAACTGAGATCTCAGATGATTTGAGCTCCGAGATAATCCTGAGCTGTGTTTTATGGTGAGCGTACATTAAATCCCACATGTGCCACAATCTGTCAGTAGGAAAACAAAAAAAAAATACATTACTGCATATTCTACAGTATTTGCAGCGTACAAAAGTGTCATATTAAACTTTTTTGCCATCTTTCCCTCAAGAAAAATAAAATAAAACTTGTTCACCATCAAGTTTGCCCTAGGTTCTATGAAATCTTCAATCATGGTAACATCTTAGTTTTAATGCCGGAATCAAGTTGTACTTTCAGTGTTGTGAATATTTTGGTGTGTTGATCTATTTAAACACGGATGTAACAAGTTCCTACATAAAAAAATAATATAACATGCATAAGGTTCTCTATGATGACTATATGGAATTAAAAGCGTGGACAAAAAACTATAAGCCACTTTTTAGAAATGTATTTAGGGAAATGATCTTTTTTTTATTAAAAAGGATAGCATATGTCAATCTAACACAGAATGACTTGTTGCAGACAAAAATAGAGGTGTGACAGGACAAGAATGAAATAATGACATGCTAACTACAAGCAACCTATATAGTAAGAGGAACAGTAGAAATTTGTAGTTTGTACTTGAATTAAAAGAGCTTACCCCTTCACCAGTTCAAGGAGTTTTGGGTAAAGCTGTTTATCTCTTAGGCGGTTAATTTCTGCCACTGTGGACTCCATAGTTTGTAAATCAACAATATATTTTGTGTGCAAGTGACTGACAACAGCCTTGGTCTTCTCAACCGAAGAAGAACTAGCACCACGCTGTTTCTTTTTGTTAAGAACAGCTAGCTTTCGTTGATAAGTCATTTTGATAATCTCGAACTCCTGTGCCAATGTAAATAGACATTATCAGATGTATCAGCATACCAGGTAAAAGTATGAAAGAGACATAAGTGCCAGAATAGGATGGTTTCACATTATTAAAACAGTAGGATGAGTGGTTGCTCATTATATAATTTGAACTAACAACTAGAAAAATATATTCACCTTAACTATGTGTTATTAGATCAGATGTGTTTGAACAAACAGAAAAGAGATACTTTTTAATGGAAGGACATTAATATATACGACACTAAAGGATATTCCCATATTCTAGAGTCTAGGACACAGGGTCTGAAATGATCATGGAATAGCACAAGGATCCCTGGCTGAGCATGGTCAAAAAGGTTCATGGACCAAACCAATCATTGCCTTGTTACTGATAATGGTGAAAACAGTTGAAAAATGCTACGAGGTTTCAACAAGGAGAAGCTAAAAATTTGACAGCTAAGCAACTCTAATTTGTTTGCAAGAGCAAAGAGCGTCTCTGTAATTATTCTCAATATCGATGACTAGAGCGCAAATTTTAGTTGGAACTAAGAAGTTAAGAATACAATTTAACTCATCCTCTTTTGGGGTGGACTAGAAGAGAATGTGCATTGTAAAAATGTGTTACTCTAGGAGAAGGCTGAGTCTTACTTAAAAGATCAATGATTGGTTGCACGATATGTATTTAATTGAGTGATTAGAAAGACAGTTTACCTTAACTTCATGGTAAAGTTTTTTCTCCCATGCAAGCAGCTTATCAAGGACAGTAGCATGTGTTTCCCATTCATCATCATCCAACTCATTTTTCACATTCTCCGGTTGAGGAATCCTTTTGAATGAGCGATTCCATGTAATGACTTGCATCACTCTAGCAGAATGGTCCACAAATCCTAACAGACAGAGGCCATGCGCCATTAATAAATGAAGGAAACAAATATAAAGCACTCTGTAAACTATGTCTTCCTAATCACTTGAGTTCGCATCACTCCACCAGCCCCTCAAATACAAGCAAGACAGAGAAAGCTAAACCGAATTTTAAAATGAATCATGGAGTACCAGACAATCATCACTAAACGTAGCCCCCTGCTGACCCCAAGTAACCAAAAAAAAAAAGAACAAGTGTTCCTTCGTACATGAATATTCCCTTGAAACCAGAGCATCCACAACAAATACAAAATAGAACCAGAACAGTACACCATTTCACTAGTCAACAATGCAATCAATCTGTTTCAATACGTTCATGTTACGCAATCAAGTAAGTACTTAAAGCCCTAACGTGGAACAGTTCAATTTCTCACATAAGTCTCAAGCCAAAAAAAAAAAAGAACAAAGGGAACACCCCAACCAAACCCTCCAGGACTTTGATTTATCCAGCTATGGTACTTGTATAATATATGTAACTTGTCCAATGCATCTAAGTATTTTCGTCCATGAAAGATTGAAAAGAGTTTTTTTATTTTTAAGAAAATTGGATCAACTGTTTGTACGATCAATGTGATTCTGATCGAATTCTGTGTCAATGATGACTGCTGACAGCTCAGAGGATGAGAGAGAGCAGGCTTGGCAATGCAAGGTACCTCGCGTCTCGGCAAAGTTGGAGTGGTAGTGCATCCTGGCCGCCTCAAGTATCTTTGACACCTCGTGCGCGCTCTCGGACGCCCTGAGGAAGCGGTCGTCGAGCCTGCGCAGGACGTCGCCGAGCCTCGCCGGCTGCGGCGGCACCATGACAACGGCCCGTCCCTGCTTGCCTTCCGCCTTCCTCGCGGCCTTCTGCGTCGCCGCCCGCCGCGCCACGGGCTCCGTCACCGGCTTCTTACCCGCGGCGACCTCGTCAGCGGTCGCCGCTGGCGGCTGCGGAGGAGGCTGCTGCTCGGCGTCGGGCGGTAGAGACGGGGGCG
>BCLF01000030.1:1104822-1118713 GCA_001602275.1 Zoysia japonica | reverse complement strand
CGCGTGCGCGCCCGCCAGCGCGTGGCGCGCCGCGACCGCGTCCCGCAGCAGGTTCTTCCGCTCCCGGCACCGCGACACCGCGCCGCCCTCCGCGTCCTCCTTCGACGGCCCGCACCCCATCACGCGCAGTGGCGGTGACAGCGGCTCGCTCGGGTCTGGCTGCTTGGCTCTGGTTGGTTTGCTTCGTGCGGGGGGTCTCGTTGCTCGTTGGTTGGCCGGGGACTCTCTCGGTGGTGTGTCCGTGTGTGGTGGCGTCGTGCGTGGCCGTGGCGGCGATGGCCGAATGGTTTCGCTTTGTTTGATTTTGACGGGGCCCGGCGGCTCTGCTCTTTACGGGTGGTGTGGTGGGGTGGATGCTTTTTCCGCTTTGGAATAAAGCGGTTACGCGGGCGCCAAAGGAGAAAGAGGGCACCGTGTCGTTGGCGCCGACCGGGGCGGGCCGGATCGGAGCTGTTTTCTTCGCGGAGGCGGGCCCGGCGCCCCCGTGAGAGAAGCATCCGGCCTCGAATCATCCTCAGCATCCGTGGGCACAAAAGCTGGCAGTCGTCCAGGCTGCACTTGCAAGGATCTTGATCTGATTTATGGCAAACTTTAGGATCGTATATACATACAACTTAATATACTTCCAATGCAATACAACTACGTAAAGATTGCTCAAATAAGTTTTTTTTGACTTTGATGCCACTTAAACCGCACCGTCTTTTATCTCATGTCATATACTCCAACCAGTTTTAAATTGATAAGATTAAAAATAAACAATTTTTCAAATTTTTTTTTCAAATTGTGTTTTTCTATAATATCAATTTAAAAACAAAAAGATACGTACGACAAACCTTAATTAAGATGTAAGTACATAGCTCATCCCAGCCTCTGGCAGCTCAGTAAAAGAGTGAGCTAGCTGACGCGGACGCTAACATATATAACTCAACTTCGGTTTTAATATATTGACACATTTGACTTTTTACTATTTTCTTTATTTTTAAAAGTTTATTTAAATGCATAAAATTAGTAATCATATTTTAAATACTTTAAATAATAAAATAGATTATTATAAAAGCATACAATATTTATTGAATAATAAGATGAATGTTAGAAGATAATATTGAATGTTAATAGTGTTAATATTTTAAAATACTCTCTTCGTTTTAAAATATAAGAATTTTTAAGTTTAGTCAAAATCAAATTTTTATCACTTTGATCATTAATAATATATAGCTAATAATGTTTTGTCATATAAAAATTATATTTTTTGAATTCATCATAAAATAAGTTTTCATAAAAAATATATTTTTATATTAAAAATTATATAATTTACTAAAAATTATTAGTAAAATTAAAAGAGTTTGATCTTGTCTAAATCTAAAAATATTTATATTTTGAAATGAATACTGTAGTAGTGGAAGGAGCATTTATATCTGAGACGCTGGTGCTAATGACGTGGCCAAAGTGGACTACGCGTCCGCTTTGAGAAGAGAGTTCCAGGCCTTGATCACACGCCAGGTCGACCGGAGCTCCGTGGAAACACTTCACGACGCGAAAGGAAAAGGACGTGCTGGATTATTTTTTAGTTAGGAGTAGGTCTGCATGCCGTGTCCATCTCGATCCCTTGTGGTGCAAGCTGAGTCGTTTCTTCTCTCGTTTTGCCGGGTACTTTTGTCGTTTCTTAACAAGAAAGGCAACCCGTTGTTCATACGGCGCCCCCGCTTAATTGCTGGGTTGACCTAGGCCTCTGTGGTCTTATTTGAGAACGATTCTTCCAGCTACGTTTAGATTAAATCTAAACAAATTTTTTTTGCTTTTTGTAGTTTAAATCTTTAAAGCCGCGGTCAGAAGAAGTGAGAATAAGTGAAAAATAAACGAGATGTTTGATGAAATTATCACTTATTTTCACTAATAAACCGCTTATAAACGAAACCAAATAGAGCCTATAGCCGTTGGTTTTAAAATATCTGATTTTTAACATTATTTTTACTATTTTTTATTAAAATTAAATATTCAAATGTGTAAATTTATTATTCATATTTTAAAAATAGTAAATAAATTATAATAAAATATATGTAATATATATTATATTTTGAATAATACAAATAGTGAAAGATAACATTCAAAGCTCTATGTGTGAATATTTTAAAGAAGGAATACACGAGAAAAAAAATACATCTGAATTGTGTCGAAGTGTGATAAGAAAAACTTGAGTAATCAGTCCGTGTGGTTTGGAGATGTATTTTCATAAAAGTGAGGAGACGTGCGTACGCATGAGCAGATCTATATTCAATCCAAGGGTGCAGTTGCACCCATAGAAAATTGAAAAATCAATGATTTTGATTTAATTTTCACTATTTTCGCACCTACTCTCTCTGTTTCTTAATTGATGTCGCTATTGATTTTAAATTTTAATTTTGACCATTTGTTTTATTTAAAAATTTTGATAAATTTTATAAATTTTGATATAATTCAATTTATTATTAGAGTTATTTGAATCACAATTTAAAATTTTACACATTCAAACAAAAATTTTGAATAAAATAAATAATCAAAATTAAATTAAAAAATCAACAACAATATTAATTAAAAAACAGAGTATACAGCAAAATTTTATATGCACCCACAACGTGCACGCGTCTCAATTTGGCTCTGACTCCGCCCCTGCAGCGTACGTGACATCGTGCGCCTAGTGTTGTCTCTGATTACACGAGCACGGAAACCCACATAAATCATGCCTCTAGCGACATGTTCATGCCTTCATGGAAACTTTTTTTTCCCACGGTGGAGTATGTACGAAGAATGCGAATCCGCTTGTGTTAATACTACGAACAAATGGATAAGAATTTAGTGATTAAAATTAATCTCAACAACTGGGTTGCGGCTTTGGTGGTTCTCATTAACTGTTCGGACACCTGAGGTGGAGCGTTCGAGCTCCAGCCGCGCCTCATGTTTGGGAGCGATGATTGAATTCTGTGCTTCCGTGATAGGTTGGGTCCATCACACCGTCTGATTTACTTACAGACGATGAAACGCACACGTGAGCTCTGTTTCCCTTTTTTCATAGTCTCTGTAGCAACGATCTAAGAAAAAATATTAACTTAAAAAATAATATATTAAAATTTAAAATCTCTTATTCTTCAACATAAAAAGTATACAAACTAATCATTCAAAAAATTTACATGCGTCATATCTAAAACTGTTTCATGCGGCGTGACGACACGAGCAATAACAAGCCAGTGGCAAGACATGGCGGACCGAGGCAAAGCGAATCGATACTGGCAGGAAGCGATGCGATGCAGCTAAGGTGGAGCAAGCTTCATGCAACTAGATGAATTCTCGGTGCGTTGCTGCGAGACTTTATGAATGGTTTGATAATGATATAAAAATGAAATCCAAATGACTAACCTTTCATGTAAACTTTATCTATTCTAGAGATAATAACAGCAATAGTGCTAAGTACTAAGAGGATCAATTATCAATGAAACATTCTAATTATATGTGCTTGGGATGATTGTAACTTTATTTCGGATAAAAACATTTTTCACTCATATGGACCAGGCAAAGTTCAATTCATAGTAGAGAACTATCCTTTCAACAGGAGGACCAGAAGATTTCGAAAAGACATATTCAAACCACATATAGCACATAACAATGATGGTTACAAAATTTTAAGAATCATTTAGGACCTGAGTCTGGTCTGTGCGGGACGTGACACACCCATTCTCTGAGATTGAGATGTTAAAAAAAAAAGAATCATAACAGAAGGCCCCCTGCATCATGATGAAGAGTCTTCATCTTCGACGCCCTTCATGAATCATGACCACAGAGCATAAGACCTGCTTCAAGATATGGGTCTCAATCCATTTCTCTCGACACCTCTGCCGGACACATGTCAAAGCTGCTCCTGTACCTCTGAGGCTTTGGCGATGGTGACCCCGAGAACCGCCTTCTAGGGCTGGAGATCCTCAGTTGGGGACCCTGACAGCCAACTCTTGGTGATGAACACTGGCACGATCTCCTTCCCTGTAGTAATTGCTTTCACTACTGGTTCAATGGGCCTCACTTTGTCTCTAGGGGCAATAATCTCATTGGTGATGTTGGTAACTTGTGCCTGATTCGCTTACGGGCACATTCAGCAGCTTCCATTGCCTTCTCCTTGCTCATCTTTATCAACAGCCACTGGTTGTTCTGGATGCCCCCTTCTTTTTTGAAGCATCTGTACGATCATTCTCAATCCTGATCGACAGATTCAGAGCACTCTGCCATATTTCATAAGCTTTGTTAGTAAAAAGGTTAGTCAATGGTATTTCTCTTAATGCTGGGAATATACAGAAGGTTGTAGCTATTGGCTAAACAAACTTATAAAAATACAATTGGTTTCTTTATTTTTTGAATATGAAGGCATGACAGACAGAAAAATATTGGAAATATGCAGATATGATCTCATTGACCTGACTGAACAATCAGTTGCAAATCATATCTGAAATTAAAAACTGCCAAAAAAGATTTTTCCTATTCTATTCCCAGTGGAACATCAACCTGTCTAACAGCAGTAAAAAAAGAGAGAATCAATTTCGTTCATCACAAAGGGCAGTTCAGTAGATGTTCAAGAAAGGAAATAAACATAAATCAGTATTAAGAAGGAAACACAAATATTGGAGAGGGAGATCTTGCAACACATTAAGGGTCCCAAATACTTATTTATTTATTTATTTTGAATATAGCTGGAATGATCGAAACAAAATTAGGTAATTGACAGTATTTACAAAAAAAAAATTGTAAGACAATGCAATAGGCTTCAGTGCTCACAAGGTAGGCAACGTTGTTAAGTTCCCAATCGATGGTGGCAACAATCAGGTCAGGTTGGTAGAAAAATCTGTAATGAAGAAGGTTGATTGTCAATGATAAATGGCTTCAAAGAACAATCTGCTGATGTAAAGAAAAAGAGATGACTAACTACTTGCATAGAAACACATATGATAGAAACGAACAAAAGGATAAAAGAAAAGAAACAAAGAAATCCCACACACGAATATTCCACTCCCAAAGAATTAAATTGGACAAATACCATACAACACAATTATCAAAAAAGATATGAGGGAAAGGTTGCATACAAAACACTTAAAGTGGTCAAAGCCTTTCCTAAACCCTTCGCAAGCCGGAGCTACGTCCACCGCAGGCTGCCCTTTTTTTTTATAGTTGATTTCCCGACGTGTTGATGAGTAGATAATGATATGAAAATGCAATCCAATGGCTATCAATAAAAAAAACTTTTCATCTACCTTTACCCATTTCAGATATATGTGAAAGAAATAGCGATGAATGCTTGATTATTGTTCCTAAAAAACAAAGATATATGTAAAATAAAACCTAAAGTAACCATGCCATGCGCTTAAAAAAACAGCTAGAAAAGACAGAGCTATAATACCAAAGCTGCATGGTTCATCTTACATAACATAGCACTCATGGGACAAAAGCTTCTAATCTAATGTATTTGATTTCAGTATAAATCAATATTATAAAACCTAAAATAAGAAATTACAGAACCTAACATAGGAAATTACAATGCCAGTATCTGATATCTTTGTGTGAGGATAACATAAAATAGAAAAGAGTAGTGCTTCATCTTACCTAGTGATAAAGAGGAGAAAAGCTTTTGTGCAGTCTCAATAATCAATTGATGGAGAAGCCAAATGCAGACGTAAGATGAGGATTGAAGGAAAATCCATGCAAAGTCTAAAATTTTGGTCACATAATACGAATCTTTATATATTAAAGTGCAAGCATTCTCTCAACCCTCGTTGCGCCACGTCACCCTAAAAAATATTGACCGTTGGATTAAAATCTAACGGTGGATATTAAGAAGGAGAAAAAAAATTCTTTCCCCGATCAATGTAGGCGTGTGCTTCTACTCGACTGTAGCAGACATGAACGGCCGTGCCATCGCCCTAGCTTTTTCAGGTTTAACATAAATTTTGACTATGTCATATTTAATTTTTTATAAATTTCATATATTATAATTTGCTTTATAATTAAAGTTATTTGAATCACAACTTAAAGTTTTACATATTTGAATTAATTTTTTAGATAAGTTGAATAGTCAAATATGATATTAAAAATCAACAGTAAACAATAATTTAGAAATGGAGGGAGTATGTGGTAGTACAAATGAACAATGGCATAGATATAAGAAATTAACTGTAACTGTTTTATTAAATCAAATTTACTTTTGCTATAGATTCAACAGAAGTATTCCAAAAGATATAAGAGAAGTTCTTATAAATTTATTCACTTCTACGTCTTGCAAGTATATGCTACGATTAAAGACCTTTATATGTAATGAAAATGTATATTTAGATAACTTAAATTGTTTAATCTCCTAAAAATGCTCCTTGATTACTATGAGAACTAAGATTCAATCTTTTTTCCGCTTACAACTCCAGTCTAAAAAAAATAGTAGCTTTGAACGCAATGTTTTAATCAAACATTGCCAATATAAATTAGAAATAATTTTAAATTTATTAGGTTACAAAATTAGAAATAATTTGTTTTAAAAATACTTTCTTAAAAGTGCACCGATGCTACTTTTTATTAAATATTTTATAGATAACAAGGGTCACACTTATGCTTTGAAGACCATGTCGACAACTTTTTTTTGAGACCGGAGTATATGTTTATAGAACTTTGTCATACATGTCAAGGCAACTATACTTCTATTTGTTAAATAATAAATTTAAAATATACTGCTTCAACTAGAGGTGCACAACAAAAACATACACGAAAAGCGCGGCAATTGTCGGGCAGATTTTCTAGTGTCAGATTATATATTGATAAGAGAAAAGAAGGAACAAAAAGTATAGGACTCAGGCAACAAAGAGGGATGTGAGAGGCACCTCTTTTTTCTTTGATTCTATCATATCAGAAGCATCAGCCACACCATCATTGTAGTCTCTCCAGTCACAAAAAAAAATGTGGCACTCAGTCCTACACGTTGAGGAATACTCCAACCAGAATATGTATAAAAAAAGATGATACTATCACTAATCTCAAGAAATGATCAGTATCTAAAAGATCGACAATTGAAGTTGCATCGTCTTATTGCATGGAGAAACAGAATCAGCAACCGCAGAAATGGGGCATGAAAACAAAATATTGATTGTGTTGCATAATATGGATGCAAAAACTGTCAAACAAAAAATTTAGTTGAACAATAACTTTCTGTGACATGTTAAATGAAGTCATCTGGATGCATGCATTGTACCACATCTATTATTCATAACCTGAGGTAGGATATTTGGTGTTTGGCTTCAAGAAGTTTATATCTCACAGTCTCTTTTACAACGATGAGGCTCAAACCACTATCAGCTACATCGAAGGACAAATGCTAATTAGATCATGGAAAGGTAACTACAACTAAGAGTGATCAGCAAAAACAGAAAAAAAAAATCTAATGCTGCATTTTTTGTGCAATCAGTGAAGAACATTTACTCAATCTGCTACTCTTCTGACCATCAGTCGAGGGCCAAACAAAGTGCAACGCAAAATGAATCATGAGAGGAACATGAAACACATAGTAGTAATCAGGAGTACAATACTACATGTATAACATAAATGGAGAAATATTTTTTTATCCTAGTGATATTAAGAAAAATGTTATTATAACACTGCATTCTAAGCAATGCCTGTTCTATGGCAAAAAAAAAAAAAGAACATAATTTACCTTTCTAAAGGATTCAATGGATCTTCAAAAAGAGACACGGGCCTCAGCGATTCTGGAAGGGCAGGTCAGGTAATGCGGGCAGATTCACTTGCTGCAAAGAAATAAGAGAATTAATCTGAAAAAAAGAACATAATTTACCTTTCTAAAGGATTCAATGGGTCTTCAAAAAGAGACACGGCCTCAGCGATTCTGGAAGGGCAGGTCAGGTAATGCAAGCAGATTCACTTGCTGCAAAGAAATAAGAGAATTAATCTGAATGGAACTTGAAGAATTATTAAGGTAGATGACCCAAAATTCAGAGAATGAAGACCCACATCCAGTTCGGGCTGAAGGGTAATCTGCACGAACATTTCGGCTGTTTCCATCTCGACCTGTGCAGGAGATAGGGATGTTGAGCAAACGGGGCAAGAGCTTTAATCTGGCATGTGATGCATGGATTACCTTGAGCTCAACGTTGACGACCTTGTAGAGGAGCACCAGGTCAGTCGGCGCGCCGCGGCGAGGGGGGTGGTCGGGGCTGTCCGAGGGCGGCCGGGCAGGGGCGGCGCGGTGCGAGAGCGGCAGGGCGGCTTGGGCAGAGCGATGCGGGGAGGGGTGACCGACGCCAGGGCGGCGTGGGTGGGACGGCACCGACAGGGTCAGCCAGCGGCCGGCGTGGGGAGGAGCAGGCAGGGCTGCAGGGCCTTGCGCCGTGGGCTAGGCGGCGCAGGGTGGTGCAGCTAGTAAGGCCTGCCGCGGCCGTCCTCGAGGCGTAGCGAAGAAGCCAGGCGAAGGCGGAGCACATAAATCGAAGGCGGCTGGCGGCGGAGCGGGGATAGGAAAGGAGGGGATCGAAGAGCCTGTGCGAGAGTTCTACGGAGTGGAGAGGGAGGGGGTCTTTTCGTCTGCTCTCATTGAACTCAAATGGACGCATGGATGCGACCCAAATCATAGGATTTAACGGTGAAAAAATTCATGATGACGTGGCTCATTAGATTCAGATTAGCTTCTCAGTGCGTGGTGATTATATTGATATTTTAGATGCGAGGATATGAGAGCATAGCGGATGGATGGCTAGGGCTGAAAACAGACAAAAACCACTTGAACCATTTTCATTTTCTTATTTGCACCACTGGATGGGAAAAAAAACTGAAAACGAAAATGAACATTTAAATATGGAGTTTCAAAAATAAATAATCCGAATAAAAATGTAATGGAAATGGTCGATAACTGATAAATAAATCGGAAGCAACAATAAGATAAGACTCGATCATTCATCAAATATAACAATATATGTAACGTAAGTTGTAAGTTTATAGCATATAAAATTCTGCATAAATAAATCATTAGTTTATCAGCTAGCTTGAACATAGATAAGAATAAAGAATCATGTATGTTTGCCGAGATGTCACGTTTAATTATTAGTTGCTTTATTTTTTTTAATCACATTGTGGATATTGCTAGCTGCTTCCATAAATCATCCCTTCCCCCAAAGCGAACATTTTTTATTTTGAGTCTAGAGTGAGCGAGCTTTTCCAAAGCATGCGAATGGCATCTCTCGAGTCTCGACGGCTCTCACATTTGCTCTCTCCAAATGAAGGGTGAATTTTGGGTTAACTGTTAGCTTCTTGTCATGGCACTTTATTAGAAAAAATGGGCCGAGACTGCATGAGCCATGAGCGGTGAGGCTCAGATCGAACGACACTCGAAACTATTTTTTTTTTGTCCAACAACTTTTTTTTGAATTTCATATATTTGTTTCGAGTAGTTATGTTTTGTTAATTAATAATGGTTCGTGCGAGTTTATGACTTGAAAGATTCGAAAGAGCTCGTTCGCTAGATTTTTAAGGGATATCTGTGAAGAGTTTTATCTTTCAGATTTGTAAAAAAAATAATTATTGATATATTTTTTGTGTACACGTAGTTTAACTTATTTATGTTAGAGATATTTTACCGTGTGTAAATAAAAAAAAATTGTGCTTTTTAAAGAGTTGAGATATTATTTTAATCGGTGGAAACAACAACTTCTTGAACTTTAACTGCAAATCATTTCAACGTATAAGTGCTATGGAATTTTCATCTATGATGCCAAACGGCAAACAAGATCAGTTTGTTTACTAGTACTACATCTTTTTTCTTTACTAACAATAAGTCATGTTTTACTGGCTGCGGTGTGTGTGTTGTACAGATAACATACACACCTTCTATTTTGTAGGTCACCAAACTCTGTCTAGCACCGTCATGATGTAACTAACTCAACCAGATGCAATAATGTGCGGAAAAAAACAATACCAACAAAATAGTGACTGAACTTCGTTAAGCAAAAAATCAATCGTCCTTTGCTCACTATAGTTTTATACTGCTACAATTTGTGATTAATTGCTGAAAAACAGTAATGCTACCATAGATACACATGGTTCGTTGATGGAAAGTAAGCCGATCTATCATCTCACTTCCCAACCCTGGTGTACTTGTGCCACCGGTTGTTCCGCAGCACGCAGCACCCGAGCGAGTATACGCCGACGAGGAGCACGACGAAGGCCGCGTTGCCGACGGCGATCTTCTTCCAGCTGCCCCTGAGGTTCCCCAGGACGCCGGCCTTGCAGGACTGGCAGCCGTAGCAGAGCTCGGACCGGTCGTTCGACCACGAGGCGCAGTCAGGGTTGTTGGATGATGAGTTGCTGCGGCCGTCTCCGGGCTTGGTCCAGTACGTCTCGTTCACGTACGTGAAGTCGCAGTCGGTCGGGGGCATGCAGCATCCGGACTGCACGCAAACACGGTCGAGATGGATTCATAAAGTTCAATTCGTAATTAAGGGTGTGTGTGTTCGGTACGGCTACTAACTGTTGCGCGGATTACTGTAGAAATCTAACGCTACAGTAAAATCTATGCCTTCGCTGCAGCCACAGCCGACACAGCAGCGGCAGTCTCGCCTATCGAACGGACCCTAAATTGAGATCATGAATGTCGGATGAGTCGAAGCAAATTGACTTTTTCGCAATGGAACTTGCGAAAATGGTAGTTATGATTTTTCTGAAAAAAACACGTGATGTGGAGTGTAAGCGCGTGCTCTCGCCAGGCAAATTTAAAACCAAACCATTTCGAATGTACTCCTCTGATTTTAAAATATTGATATTGTTGACGGTGCTCAAATGAATAATGAATAGGTTTTAACCACATAGGTTTTTTTCACTTGCTAACAATTTTTATACAACAAAAAAGCACAACAAAGATCACAAAATGCAGAAACTGGATATGCAGAAGGGTTACACTGTGCGTAGGATACAGGAAAGTACTCAGTCCGATTTAAAAATATTTAAACCATTAACTTTTATGTTACGTTTGACTATTCATAGTATTAAAAATATTGTTCAGATATGTAAAAAATTTAATAATGTTTCAAATACCTTTAACAATAAAATAAATTATAATAAAAAATATTTATCATACTTTTTAAATAAAATGAATAATTAAAATTAACATTAAAAATCAACTATGTCGATATTTTCAAGCTTTTGAACAGAAAAAACAGCATTTAACTGGCAGCATATTCTGCTCTATCCACGGTAAAAAAATGCAATTCCCGGGGATGGTGAAAAGTCAAACGTAGTTCGAAATGTGAGATCGTTGGGTTGGGCATAAATTACTCAAACGATGCCGTCACGGTACGCAAGTCCGCGAATAAATACCATCTAAAGTACACGATCTTTATTTAAAATTGGCTACTTGCGCAATCCAATGAATCGAGAAAGTGGGTTTTTTTTTTACAGATTTCTCAAAGAAATCAGGTGAAGATCGTATACTCCTATATTGGATCATCAACGCAAAATCTCAATGGTGCGAAGAGATTACTGTTTAAAAGAAGAGATGATCTTTAACAAGAACCAACAATAGCAACGTACCTGCACCGGCGAGAGGTTGCCGTTGACGAACTCATCGAACGTCCGGTTCTTCCGCAAGCTCCGGCACACGCCAGCGCCGGCGAGGCAGCTCCTGATCCTGTCCCAGTTCCGGCGGTTCTCCACCCTGCGCCGCAGCCAGCCGGAGTAGTCTCCGAGACGGTGCTCGTTGAACCCCCTCCCCGACACGGCCCGCCCGGCGCCATCGTTGGTGACGACGAGCGCGAACACCATGAAGCAGACCGCGGCGAGTACGAGCAGCGCGGCGAGGAAGAGGTAGAGCCAGAGGAGCAGCGACGCGCGGCAGCAGGCGCCGGCGATTCCGGCCGTGGAAACGACCACGATGGCGGCGCCGAGCACCAGCGCCGGCGCGCGGAGGAACCGCTCGCAGTCGGCGGTGGCGCCGGAGCCGAGGTAGATGCCCCCCGCCAGGACGGCCACGCCGAGGAGGAGGGTCAGGACGTTGAAGAACGCGAAGACGGCGTTGCTGCAACGCGCCATTGGTTGCCGAGGTGGAACTGGTTTCATCAGAGAGGATGCACAGGAAGCAGGGGAAAGCCGGGGAGGTAGTGTAGTTTGCAAGGTTGACAAAGCCGTCTGAATAACTTAACCGATTTTTGTTTAAAAATTCAATATCTTGAAAATTTAAGATAATAAAAACAGGTCAAACTGATCGGTGAAACCAAGCGGTAAGAAAACCAGTTGGTTCAAAACTAAGTACAACTGCTTGGTAAACCAAAAAATCGAGCAATTTCACTCAAATTTCATTGAAAGATTGATTTTGAATTTAGACCGGTTTTCATTCGGTTTTATCGGTTTTTATAATTTTTTGTTAAACCCATCCCCACTGACCTCTCTCTCTCTCGTGGTATCTTTCGGTTTTAAATTATTAACACGGTTGATTTCTAACATCAGTGGATGTTGTTACCTCACATCAATTCGTAATCTTCTATCGCTCACTCCAACGGCTTGCCTTTTTTTTTTTATTTAACTGACATTAGTGGGCCAAAATATCATGTAATAGGCTGATGTTTCCTTTCACAATCTTCATTTTTTTCCCACTGGATTGAATTCGGTGGAGTATTATGAACTATCTCAGCTGGCCCGATTCACGTAATGGACTGCTTATGCCGGAGTATCAAAGAATAAAGATTTAAATATTTTTTTTACATTTTCAGTCTCAATAAACCGATGTTTCAGTGATAAGATTCAATTGTTTTAGATGTGAAAATAAATTGTTCCAACAGTAACATTAATTGTTCCAGTAATAAATTAAATGTTATAGTATAAAAATAAATTATTCTAAATATTTTCATGGCACCTTAAAAATAAAAAAATAAAAAATAGTTTTTAAAGAACAAATCTAAAAATATAAAATAAAAGGAACGAAAATTAGAAAGGAATAAAAAGTAAAAAATAAAGGAAAATAAAATGAGAAAAAAATTTAGTGTTACCATTCAATTGTTCTAATGGTGACAATAAATTGTAGCTGTAAAATCAATTGTTACAATAGTAAAATCTATTATTTAAAAATATATTTCTTTGGACGCATAAATCAGCGCTAAAAAGGGAAATATAAAAATAAAAAAAAATGAAAAATAAAGAAATTTTTTTAAAAATATAAAATAAAATAAATCCCTTGGTGGAAATCAGAAAAAATAAAAGAAAGTAAAAAAAATAAAAATATCTTTTTAAGAATGTAGAAATTAGAAAGAAAAAAACCTTGGGAAAGAGGCCACTGTCTCAGTCCAGATTAAGGCGCCCGTAGACAAAATTGAGAAAGAAAAGAAACACTAAGGGGTGATTGGTTGCCCTGCCCAGCCGCAACCAGGCTCATCGCGGCAGGCAAAAAGCAGCAAACAGGCCAGGCTCTAACGAAACGTAGCTGAGACTCGTATATCTGGAGCCAGGCTCCTGCTGACCGGTTGACCAACCATATTTATCCAGTCAAAGATTGTGTTAGAAAATAATTAGTGTATTTTTAGACCATTAAAATTTATTCTAAATTTAATAGTAGAAGTCCCCATTTGAGTTTAAAAGTTGTACCAAAATAGTGAAAAAATTAAATTAAAATTCTTCCGGATGACTTGTTAGATAAATAGTTTGAATTTTTTTAAGGTATCTAAACCTTTCCTAAAAATTTGATAAAAATATCTAAAATCATCTTATCAAACCTACTATAAGGCAATTTTTATTTATGATCAAGTTCTATTTAAATTTTTCGAGTTGCTCCATGAGAAATACATTTAAGTCAAATTCAAAATAAATTTTGATTCCAAAATTTCTAGTTTGTGCAGTCATCCAATCA
>BCLF01000030.1:1091215-1103698 GCA_001602275.1 Zoysia japonica | reverse complement strand
CCCCCCCCCCCCCCCCCCCCCCCCCCCCCCCCCCTCCGCCGTCTGCCGGTGGTGCCCTTCGGCGCCTCTACTTCCTCCCAGATTGCGGGTAACGCAGCGCGTTCCTCTGTTTCTTTGTCTCTCGATTCAAGCTTCGATGTCGTTATAGATGAACTAAATTGCCTTCCGATTAAAATAACGGATGGACTCCCCGGATTCAATTTTAGAAATCGTACATGTATCTGCTCTACGCACAATCGAATCCAGCTTTGTTCCTGTAACTGCTTGTAATTTTACACTGGTTCTACCACTTTTTGCGTGAGAATTGTAACAAGCTTGAAGATGAACCCTTGCGTCTTCGTGTTATTGTAATTTCTCTAGGTATCTCCCTGTAATTGAATCGGTGTTTGTTAGGCAGCTTGGTCTCATTAGTAAACACGTATTTGTGGGGTTTCACATGACTAGCTTGTTGCTCCCGCTTGCGCAGGCGCAGTGTCCGGGGAAGGGTCTGACCAATTTGGGTCTTTTGTATGCAACCTGTTTTTTAGACAGATACATTAACCTTTAATTTTCATCCTGTTGCCTCACTGCCTTATTGAATGCTAATTCACTGCCACTCTCTTTTTGAGTACTACAGCTTAGTTAGGTCAAATTTCTATATCCTTAAACAGAACCCAAAAAGTTTTGCATGGTATTCAAATGATCGGAAAGCTCACTATATTTGTTGGATCGTCTGGGCCAATCTATATTAGTCATATTTGTAATTTGTGGACCCACAACAAAGTTTCAGATTACCAGTAACTCTTTTCAAATGTATAATGCATATCTGGATGGTCAGGTGTTTTTTTGCAAAGGACCTTTTATGTTTATAAATATACTTATATGGAGTTTTATGGTAGCAACTTATTATATTTGTGATGTTATTCTTTATTTTTAAGCACTAACGATTTTGGCTCTGATCTCCATAGCAGTTGAAGTTTGACAATGGATCTGGAGACAGAGAATCGCCTTGCTTCTCTACTGCTTGAAGAAGCAAGGAGATTACAGTTAGAGGCTAATAGAGAAGGTGTTCATGCATATCTTCAAAAACCTAATGTCAGGCATCGTCCAAACTCAAGGTTCCTCACAGCCACCGTACGTGGAGTACAACAAGGTTAACATTGATTTCATTTAATGGCCTGATGTTTTCTTTATTTGTTCTGCTGTTCTTAAATTTCCGAATTATTACTAGTTGTTTTCTATATTTTCTAGCTATATGCAGGAGAATCACTTTCAAATTAGTAAAATGAAAAAACCAATTACATACTTGCAATTATTGCTAGTTGTTTTCTGGGTCAATTCCTTATTAGCCATCCAAAAAATTACAAATTCCTTATCAACCACTCAAAATTTTCAATTTCTTTATCAGCCACCAATGTTAACTTTTTTCCCTTATTAGCCACTTTTATACATTTAGAGGCTTGAAAAAGACATGTTTGCCTCACAATCATTTTTCTACTAAGTTTCTTCATTACCCATTTTAGTGAATGTTGTACTAATCAGTTATATCTCATAAATTCACATTATGGCTCACGAGCTTAAAAGGAAATATAAATGCTTTAGATTAAATTTTAAAATTTGAATTTGAATTTAAAGTGAAAATTTTCCCTGTGAAAATTTTATAACCCTCAATACCAAAAAAACATCCACTAAAATGATTAATTGATAAAACTTAGGAAAAATTGATAGAAGGGCAAAGGAGTCTTTTTCAAGCCTCTAAATGTACAAGAGTGGCGAATAAGGAAAGAAAGTTAACATTGATGGTTGATATAGAAATTGAAAATTTTAAGTGGCTGATAAGGAACTATAAGTTTTTTGGATGGCTGATAAGGAATTTACCCTTGTTTTCTATATTTTCTAGCTATATGCAGGAGAATCACTTTCAAATTAGTAAAATGAAAAAACCAATTACATACTTGTGACTTCTTCCATAAGCATTAATGACTAAATCGTAATGTTGATCCATAATTATTTGCAAGAAGTAAAACAAATTATGCAGGCAGTAAAGCTGTTGCCTTGTGATAATGAGGTCACAGGTTTTGAGTCCTAGAAACAGCTTATTGCAGAAATGAAGGGAAAGGATGCGTTCAAAAGACCCAAAGTGGTCGGGCCCTTTTTAAGTAAAACAAATTATGCAGGCTTCATAGTGTACAATTGTTTTTTTAATGAAATGGACCATTTATCACACATTTTGTTTTTCTGCAGCGAACCGTGTCGTGGAGGTGAATGAAATGTGGCGTGCCAGAGAAAAGGAACTGGAGTTGGAGTCTAAGATGAAAGGGAGATTTAGAGATCAGGATGACCTTAGAGATGAGAAACGCAAATATGATTCGATAAACCCAGCCTCCAGCTCAAGGATTGACCACGAAAGAGTTAATTACAGTAGTTCTTACTCAGAACAGAAGGATGGTCTTGGAGATGATGAAATAGAAAAATTCCTTCATTCAAGGTCAGTTAGAACTTAGGATACACCTTATCTAATAACTGAGCAAATAAATTTACACAGACCCCTGTTGACATATAAAATTATTCACCCAATCTTGTATGAAGGGCATGCAATTGATCTGCATTCTCGTAACTGATTATTCTATTGAGAGCTCTTATGTGATATTGTAGATTTTATTTTTTGCTATGTTGTCAGGGTTAAACGAGGACGAGGGGCCATCGGTTCTAGGATGGATGAGCCTGGTCCATTCCTTGATGCTTCACGTCATCAAGGCAATGAACCTAGTCCTGATATACGAGTTGAAAAATGGGAGCAGCGAGTACAAGGTCCAGAGAAGCCTCTTTTTTTGAAATCGAAGTCTCCTAATGATCATTGGCATAGGGAAGGATCAGATGAGAAGCCATCTAGCTCTGAGACATATAGCAAGAAAGAAAAGAAAAGGAAGACAGAGAAAAAAGATGAGAGAGATAAAAAGAAGAAAAAGGACAAGAAGAATCACCACCATCACAAAAGCCGGAGGGACTGATGGGCCTGTTGACTGAGCAAAAAATGTAAACAAGAAACGTTTATCCCTGAAAGAGGCAGCTGATTGTTCTTTTAACGTCACTGAGACGTTGTATAGAATGGAATATGATTCTTACCAGTGTTCAATTTTGTTTATCTGTTCAAATGCCGTCTTGTCTGTAAGGCTGGTACATGATTATCTATCAAAGATGTGGTATTCATGGTCCCAGCATCATGCAATGTGAATGTAATGTGATTCGTTACTGATCAGAACTTTTCGAGAATGAGTTGGGCCTTTGATTTCATACATTGATTGATTAGTGAACTTCTGTTGCGATCATTGTAGTTTCTCCCAAAGTGGATAAATGAACCAGTTAATTGTTTGCTTAACTGTTCATAATCAGTTTCTCAGGATTTCAGAAATCGACACTTTTCAGTTTTTTTTTAATTTGAACGCTACAGAATTCAGGTCAATCTGTCACTGCATTAATGCATATTTTTTCATGCCAGTACGACGTTATGACGTAACTTGGGCGTGTTTGTAGTTATTTAAAAAAAATAAAAATGGGCGTGTTTGTAGTTATTTAAAAAAATAAAAAATTGGAGTTAAAACGGTACTCTCTCCGTCATCAATTACTTGTGATCTTTTAGAGTTTACAATTGTCATCTTAGAATTGTATCTTAGAGTTCACAAGTTTTTTTTTTACTTGTCATTTTTATTTTTCAATACATTTTTCTCTATTTCTAATACATTTTTATCTTTATCTCTCTCTTTTTTTTGTTTTTAGCGCATCTTATTTTTTATACTATTTTTAATCTACATATCTACACCTAAAATAACAATTAATTAAATAGGGACGGAAAGAGTACTCCAAAGTCGGAGACTTAAGGCCACTTGGGAGTCCGCATGGTACATAGCATGTTCGGTCCTAGTTTTACAGAACAAAGACAGAACTTGTGTGCTTGGTTCTGTATTTTTACAGATCTAAGAAAATCCATTGAGGGTTGAGTATATAATAAGTTTGTTCAAATGTGGTTATGCATGCGCTTTACAACGTTATCACACAACACAAAAAAGTCAAAACAAATATCTCTGGTTTATGTCACTCTTTTGTGGACTGAAGCTATGCAGTCTGAGCCTCTGAGGTCTGTACAGTATAATGTATCCTGTATCAAATGAGCCTGGTCAGTATAAACTTTTAAATAACGTAATTAGCAATGAGGAAAGCAATTAATTTAATCTTAATATTATTGTCAAGCAAACAGAATTGTGAATGAAATTGGCAGTTGTTTGAAGGGAAAATTCCTTATCAACCATTGAAAATAGTTGAGTTTCCGGATCAACCATTCAAAATTTTGAATTTCCATAATAGCCATCTATGTAAACTTTTATTCCCTATATGCCATTGTCATCTATTTCATAGGTTCCGTGTTAAATAAAGACAAAAGACAAAAATTCCCCTAATTGCAAATTTTTGGACAGCACAAATATTTTTACAATAATATTTGGACAGCATAAATATTTTTTACAATAGTGTTTGGACAACATAAACATTTTGTCTGAACGTTTGCTTGACAACACAAATTTGCCCAAGAAAATAGAGGCTAGAATAGTGATGCCACAGCCACACTAAGGGAAGCATTATGCTATGCAAGATTAACAATCTTCAGAATCCAGAAGCATCATTAGCATACAATCTGATAGGGAGGACCTGAGCTGATCACTACCTGTAAAACGAACACATTCACTTTGCCAAAGAACTCAGCCGACGACGAATGGACCTATCTCGCCATTGCGCATGGCACGAGCGACCTCGTTGGCAACCACCAGGCACATGGACACCCAGCCTGTGAGCACTGCCCACACCATGTTCACTACGCAGGCCGCGACGCCCAACGGCAGCGTCATCCTTGATCCTCCTCCTCAGCTGCCTCCAAGTAGGCAATTCGACGAACACTTGCCCTGCAGCTCACGAGCACCGAGCCACCAACAATAATTGAGCCGGCAAGAACGCATGAACTCTCTAGAATTAACAAGAGGTAGGAAGAGGATTCACCTCGCGTCTCACTGATTCCTCCAGCATGCGAGAACCGAAGCAAGCCTTCGCTAAGCTTCGCCGGTCCTTCGAGGTCAAGCAACTACGGCAGCGAAATTAGGATCGTGTGCGAAACCAAACGGCCAAAAGATTGCGATAAGAAGACGGGATTTGACGCGAGATTTCAATTCACCACCTTCACCACTAAAATTCACTTCCCCCTTTTTAGCTCCACCTTGCCCGCTGGCCCCGCCAAAGAGGATTTCTTCAACGGGATTATGATATGGACGGACCCAGTAGAGTATTCACCTTCGCTTTGCCTTTGCCCCAACTCAAAGCCAACACAATTCTGCCACTTATAAATCAAATGAATTTCTTTTATAATATAATTCCTTATATGTCACTGGAAAAATTTCTAATTCTTTCTCAGCCATTAAAAAAAATGATTTTCCCTTCTCTGTCAACGTTTACTTTTATCATCCCTTACATGCCACTCGGGATTTTCTTTTATCTTTTAGAGATTTATTTTTTCTTTTTTTCGTATAGCTCAATAAAAGGCAACTTTTATTGCTTCAATATCAGTGTCCATTTTTATGGTGATAGAACAAATAACGATGAATAATTTTTTATTAGATTCACTGCAAATTCAATATATATTATGAATTAAAAATTTCACATGGATTTTAGTTATCTTAATTTTTAGATATGTTAAACAACTTGATAAAATTCTGAAAAAATCTCAGCATTTCTCTATGTGATCTAGTATTTTATAAAAAAATAATTTTATATTACATCTTCGATGAAAATAATATTTTAGAGTATATTTCTACTCAAGAGTGGCATGTAGGAGAATGAAAATCTCAAATAGTGACAGAGAAAGGAATATTATTTTTCTAGTGGCTAAAAAGGGATTAGGAGTTTTTTCAATGGCACATAAGGAATTTCTCTTCTTTTATGGTATAAATTAATGGCTATTATTTTCTCAAAAAATAGTGGTCATTATTTTATCCAACAGTCTTAATATTTGTGAGGGTAAGTGTGACATTGAAAAAGAAAATTGAAGTGGTAGAAAATAATAATTAAATAGTTTCATTAAGTAATTTAACTAATCTCATTCAGCATTGCTGTCATTAATCTAGTGAATAGTTTGTTCACTGTTTTCTGTAGGATCAAATGTACTCATTCTCTCAAATACAATTGCTACTTAATATTTCAATTCCAAAATTACTCCTAAAATGTTGACCATTATTTTAAACTGTAAAAGAACTCTATTAGCCCCATTTGGATTGCGAGAATATTTTCAAATTCTACATTTTTACTTTGAAATTGAAAAATAATTCATGTATAATTAATTCCTATACAGCTCTTGCATTCCAGAGGAGGTCTAAATAGATAATAGGTGCCGAGAGCTTCTCTGGCTTAATCTCATCGTCTGCTTGCCTTATTCCCTTGCACCTTTCATTTTGCCTTGCCAGTTACTCATTTTGCTTTCATAATGTTTGTTGTTTTGATAAGATTTAAATTAAGTACTAGGAATATAAATTACCAATAACTTTAAAATTATTAAGTTTGAAAATATAAATAATATTAGATTTATCTTAAACATACTTTCATAAAATATGCACATGTCACTTTTAAATAAAAACTTATAACAAAATAATACCGAGAAGTGGAGAAGACGATACTGTAGTATAGGAGTGAGCAATTCAAGATTCAAAAAACGCCTAGGACATGCCGCGCAAGTGTCAACTAGAGGGAGCCACGCTGGAGTCCACAATCTGCCAGACTTCAACTGCAGATGGTGAAACTCTATCCAATCATCATTCATCGACTGGATTGGAGGACTTATCTGAAGGATTTGGACGCATTCTGAATATTCAGCTGGAGTCCACAATCTGAACGCATTCTGAATATTCAGCTCAGCTATAATAATGTTGAAAATTGCATCTTGTGGCTTTTAACAAAGTCTGGCAGCTATTCAGTTAAATCAGCATACATCTTTGTAAAAGTCGAAGGAGTGCACCGGAGGAGAAGTTTCAATGGAAAAGGCGAAAACTCTATGAGGAACAGAATTCTAAAGAGTGGAAGAACCTATGGAATATCGAAGCTCAACCAAAAATGAAGGTTGCATTGTGGAGATTTGCCCATGATTGTCTGCCAACTGGTATTAAGCTTAAAGCAAGAAATATTCCAGCAAGTGATCTATGCTGCCATTGTGGGAAAGAAGAAACACTTGAACATGTATTTCTGAAGTGTCATTATGTGGCTGAGATATGGAGAGAGATGAAGAAGAGATGTGGTTTCACTATGTATGGTCTTCCATTTATATCATCGAAAAAATGGATTTTTGACACTCTTAATAGTTGCCCAAGTAAAGAGGCTACCATACTGGTCTACGTTGTGGCACATTTGGGAAGCAAGGAATGCAACGAGGAATGTAGAAAATGAAATACACCCAAACTGTATTCTTGAAAAATTGAGTGCTTATGTCGATATGATCCTGATCCATTTGTATGATTCTAATTCCTCCAACAGGTGTGATTCTCACAATCCCCACTGGAATCCACCGTCGCGAGGATGGATCGTGGTCAATGTGGATGCGGCAATATTTCAGATGAGAAATAGCATGGGCGTTGGAGTTATGGCTCATGATAGCATGGGACAATTTCCTGCAGCTGACAGGTAAGGAATTCAGAAGGCCATGACTCTGGAGATGGCTGAAGCTACTGCTATTTTGAAAGCAATTCATTTTGTGTCTGGTCTCCAATATGATCATGTAACAGTCGTCCAAGACATCAAGAAGGCGATCTGTCAATCTCATATTACTTTTTCTCTCATGCATGTTAGTAGATGTTGTAATGAGGTAGCTCATGTACTTGCTAGGTCGGCTGATCATTTCACTGAGTCGGTCTGATATGATGTTGCACCTGATTCAATCAGGGCATCTCTGTATAGATCAGTTTAATCAATGAAAGCTACCTGTGTTCTAAAAAAAGTATATTTTTATATTAAAAATTATGTAATTTTTTAAATATTATCAGTAAAAGTTAGAAGAATTTGACTTTAACCAAACCTAGAAATAATTATATTTTGGAACGGAGGTAGTATAATTGAAAGAGTATGTCTACATGGACAGCTGGGTGAGGTTAATCAAGACCTGGCATGTTCCCACAAAAATATCCTGCAATGGGAAGTTTACTATGTGAAAGTATCAAGTAACCGAAAAAAAAGTTGAATCGGGCACTTACACTACTAAACCGAAATCTTTCTCTTTCTAATTCCTAGCAAGACTAGCAATCAACTCCTATCGAGCAAGAACTAAGCAAGAGTAAAACAAGCTAAAAGACAACCTATCAAACTAGTAAGCAAGCCGACACGAGAGCCACCAAGAGAGGCAACTAAACAACCTATCACTGTACTAGGCAAAATATAAATGCGGTAAGTAAAGAGAAGGGTGATAGAGATGCTCAGTGATTTTTTCTGAGGTCTCAGAAGGATGGCGCCTTCCTCTAATCCTCGTTGAACCATTCTCATCGGAGTCTTGGTTCCTCCCGTCGTTCCTGAAACGATGCTCACAAGGGTACGTTTCACTCTCGTAGTGAAGACACCGGCGCCTCGACTATAGCAAATAATACCCAAGCGCTAGAGCAAACCTTCAAGGCTCGGACGCTCACTTTTGATGTCTCTTTCAAACGGAGGACCCGGAACCACGTACAAACTTGATGTCGTCTTTAACAAGTCTTCGAAAGCTCGGACAACGATGCTTAACTAGTCTAGCCTGTCATAGACTAAGAGTAACAAGCCGAAGACACTCGTCTTAGCCTCACAAGCTTTAGAAATGTATAGATGCTATTTGCTACTCTTCACAAGTACTCAAGATCTCACTAGATGCTCTCTTATGCTCTCCTTGGTGAACTTTGGCTCTTGACAAATGATCTCTCACTGTTCTAGCCACGAGCATACTCCACAACAGCTCCCTCAACGGTTTAAATAGGCCTCAAGTCCTAAAACAACCGTTAAGAGCTATTGCCAAAAAGCTGTCTGTGTTTTACAGTCATCGGACTATCCGGTGACTCCTGTCTTCATATGGCAAAAAAACATCCTATCTGGAATCTATTCCATGTGACACCGGACTGTCCGGTTCATACCATCACCGGACTGTCTGGTGAACTTCTCTTTTGGACTTACAGAGACACATCTTTTGGACTTACAGAGACACTTCTTTTGGACACCATCTCCTGGGCTCACTAGATTGTCCGATCACTAAAACGACGGACTGTCCGGTGACTCTTGCTATTGACTCTAGAGAGCACTTCTCTCTGTACGACTGTCCGGTGACTCATCAGCTGCTAAAACTTGACTTCCTCAAGATTTTCATGCTTCTTGCTGCAACTCTTGACATCTTCAAGCTTCCACTGATCACTCAAGTGCCTCAGAGAACTTAGAGCATCCACAGACCTTAATTCTTGTAAAACTAAGCCACACATGGATCTAAAACATCCTTAGCCTTAGACCAGCTCTCTCTTTGGAAACACTCCGAAGACTCGAACATCCTTGAAGCAACCAACTCGTACACGTGGAGAATAGTGTTGATGAACATACATCCAACGAGTTAGTTCATGGTTCTCATTTAATCACCAAAATCATTCATACCTTTGTGGGGCTAAGGCTTTGACGGTCATGAAGCCAACACCATGCTTTAAAAAACCAAAACTTTAGTGTACATACACCAAAAATATAATACAAGTATGCCATGCTTGTGAAAGGAATGATATATCCTCTATATATACTTAGTTAGTTTCAGCACAAGACAGGAGCAAATTTCAAGAGACACCCGATTTTAGCATCATTGTAACACAAGCCTCTAGGACCAATTAACATGAAACAGTAGATTCTACAACTAGCCTCCCAACTAACATATAGGGCCCACTTGAGGCGCAGGTTTTAGCAGCTGTCAAATCTGTTGTCTCAGAGTAACTGGTCCTAGAAGCTGTGGTTTGGTGAAAAAAGAAAACTAAAAATCTGTGGTTTTGGGTTACACTGATGTCAAAACCTGGTGTTTCTTGAAATTTGCACCAAATTTTATTCCAAAGTCGTAGTAAGAAAAAACTATGCAACATGTATTTTGAAAAGAACACCGTCATGATTATATTTCAAAATGTAAGTACATAAATGTCACACCCGGTTTTAATGGCTAAAACCGAATGACCCTTTATGTGTGCCCAGGAACAAGTTTCACACATAAAGTGACTTCATTAATGGTAAATAGAACAATGTTTCGAATAACTAAGCTATTACAAAAATAGACTAAGAGTCTTATTGAATTACAAACCAAAACAGCGGAAACGAAACGAAAGCGTCTTGGGCTCCACAGGCAGTTGACCGAATAGCTCGCCTAGATGTCGGCTCCAGAGTCTTCAATGCTCTTCCAATGTTCTCCCTCCACTGAGCAGCAATTATAAAGGCAAGGTTGAGTACGGGATGTACTCAGCAAGTGTGAGAAGTATATGACATGTGGCAATTATCAAGGAACAGGCAATATAGGGTTTAATTGCATAAAAGCAATATTAGAGACACACATTTTCTATTAAGCACCTATTTACTAAGTGAAAGATATCGCACCTATAAATAGTAGTATAAGTAACAGAACCAAATCACAGTCTGCCACTATGATTCACCAAACCAAACCAATACTAATACCAATTCCCGCTAATCATGTGAGGGTCCATGCAATGCTCGTGACCGTGAGCATGGCTGTCATGACAGTTTTACACTCTGCAGAGGTTGTACAATTTTCCCCACGAGTAGTGATTTCATCCTCTGTTGCCAGGTGACTAAAAAGAGTCTCTATTATGCCTGTGCCGTCGCACTCGCACACTTCCTTTGGTGTGAAGGCTAAGAGATCACTACAAGGCTTTTCTATGAGTTCCGCCAGCTTGTACGTGCCCACTAAGATTTCACCCGTCGAGCATTGACCGGAAACCCGAGAGGCCCCCTCTTGTGCCGAATGGTTCTCGGGAGTAACCCTCCCTTCCCCACACATCTCTCTCCAGGTGGATCCAGGCGTAACCAGCTTTCCTCGCTCCACCGTTTGGCACGCACAGAACTGGTTTTCATCACTTACTACGCCAGGCCGCGCCCATTCTTGGCATTGTGGCTGTACGGGAACACATGGGTGGTCGCTCCACGAACTGGTCCTTAGATTTGGGGAGATAACTTACCAAGGAACAGTGCCAGTAACCCTGCACACAGTCCTACACCAACCATATCGCCCAAATCATCACTATCCAAGTTACTATTAATCTCCCATTAATCCTGGTGAAGCATGTATAATGATCCATTTAAATACACCCAACCCGACAGTAGCAATCTAAGTATGTGATCTACCCAACAGTAAAGTAAACTAAGGCGACAAGGCATAATGTGAAAATTAGAGTATTCCTATTAATAGGTACGCAGTCAATTTGACACAAGCATGCAATCTACAAGATAGATGTTTTGAAGATAGACACAAGATGGCCAAGGACACTTGCCTTGCTGCTCTTGGGAGTAAAAGTCGACGGTCTCAAACTCCTGCTGTTGAAAGTCTTCGACGAACTGCGGCTCCGGGACGAAGTCGCCTATCGCATAAGAACACAAACAATCAATCAAATGCGACAAAACAGAACAAGATCAGTATGACGATGTCATGAATGCATAGCTTATTTCGCTATGATCGTTTTGATATATTATTTGCTAAAATCGGAGTTACGATGCAAAAGTTATAGCATTTATAAGATTTAGAGACTAATCCGTAATTAATAATTAATTATTGGGGACCTATCTGTAATTTACAAAACTATTTGAGGACTAAAATGTAATTTCAGAAAAGTTCAGGGGTTTAAATGTAAAATTGTCAATAGGCAGGGACTAATTTATAATTAAAAATAAGCATAGGGGCTTTTCTGCAAATTGCCATAATTAATTATTATTAAATTAATTATCAGATAATTATTACTATTAAATTAATTATTAAATTTATTTCTTAGACTAATAATATTATTATTAGTTATTTTATTATTTTATTTAATCAACAGAAGATTAATTCAAAGTTAATTAACTTAATCTCCTAATTTATTTAATTAATTCGGCTTTGCTGACGTCGTGCTGACGTAATAAAGATTTGATTTATTTTTAATCAAAAAACTTGGTTTAATCTGGGCCCTCGATTTCAATTTGAAGGGATCTGATAATTTGGATGACGTGGCTTAATCTGGTGCGTCGGATTTGGATCCACTGGATGAGGTAACTCGGGTGACGTGGCTTGATCTGGGCCGTCGGATGTGGATCGGATGGCCGGGTTTTAAAGGTGGGGGTGGATCTAATGCGATCCGTCTGATTTAGATCGGACGGCTCGGGGCTTTGGCTACCGAGTGGCCTGGCCGGCCGACGCGGCCAGAGGGCCGGCGCGGCGGCGCCATTGGCGCCCGCTTTGGGGAG
>BCLF01000030.1:1006745-1084670 GCA_001602275.1 Zoysia japonica | reverse complement strand
TTCAAGGAACTCATCTCTCAAAGGAACAGTGATGAAATTTCCTTCTTGAATACGCTTTCCCAGAAAAGGATCATGCAATATAACCTATAAAGGCAGCCATTAGAACATAATTAGCTTTAAAACTCAAGAAAGCTAGTCTGACATATTTAGTATAATCACTCTTGATTACTACCTCCGTCCTAAGTAAAGTTTATTTCTAGCTTTTGTTGACTGAAGCTTTGATCAATGATTTTTATAGATTCGATTAAATTTAAAAACCTAGTATTTGTACTTTTAAATTCCTCAAAAAAAATACTTTCATAATATATATAATCTATATTATTAAAATTAATTAAATTTATCAAAATCATTGGTTAAAATTGTAGTTAACAAAACTTAGAAATAAACTTCTACTAGGACAGAGGGAGTACTAGGAAACCATCGCCAGTATACTCATGCTGTCACAACTTTGTAAACCCAGGTAAACAACCCAATGATTTAGTTCATTTATTAGAAATAATCAGACTTGGGCTTGTCAACCATTTTAGCAGGGAATCATACGCAAAGCATGTTTTCCTGGTGTGTCTCATTTCACAAAAGCATGTTTTGCAAATATGAAGGACCAGTTTCAGCTTATCGGTGCTTCAACAAGCATACATATGCAAGTATGCAACAGTCAACAAAAAGAATAGCTACGAAGATTGAGTCGAACGACTACCTGCTCACATTGCTTGAGTTTCTGTTGTGCACCATCAAAATCATAGTTCACATACAGGCATTCCAGGAATTCAGTTATGGGGTCCTTGTAGCTACTCTGCTCCTGTTGAATGACTTTAATGATCTCTTTAAGCATATTCCTTCTTCTTTTGTTCACGACAACTGCAGTAGCTAGGTATCTCAGAAGATGGGGTGCATTTGTCTGAATAGCATTCAGGTACCTGAGGAGAAAAGAAAATTGAGTAGGGAAATTGAATGATAAAGTCTCGGGACTTATTCTGTCCAAGCTTTCAATAGACAAACCTGTCCTGGAAGAATAGATCAATTATCCCATTTCTACCATTTTCATGGTTAAAGAAGATGAAGAGAGCCCAGTGCATCAGCCATATCCTGTTCTGGAGCTGATTTAGAGGTGATGAAAAGTTCTGACAAAAAAATCCAGGGGTGAAAGCTAATTAGTTATATAATATACACTAACAATAAAGAAACATCATGAAATTTCAAGAGGAAAGTCCACAAAAACATTTCAATAGGAAAAACCTTTGAATCAATTATTTCCTTCAAGCGGTTGAGTTCTTCCAATGCTACATCCCAATTCTGCATTAGTATTTCTGCTGCAAGCTTTCCCCAAAGGGCACTCACGCTCCTCTCATTGTTTGTGCACAAGGCACGGTACTGGTACAGATAATCAGCAGCTCCCGTGTAGTTACCACACTCAAACTGAAATTTGGCATACTGATAAAGAGCTTCAATCTGGTCAGGACCAATCTGCATTGTTAACATGAAGGATTCATTTAGTTTATTAGAACATGACAAGCAGTGGTAATACAATGGACACTCTCCAACGATTGTTTCAAATTCTAACCCTAGCTAAATACGCACAGAACTAAAGATCAAATCTGTAGTTAAATCACTACTCTTAAAAAGCACCGTTTTTCTTTTCTACGTACAGATGATAAAGTGTTCCCGACAGAGATGGATTAGATTACGTGCACACGAAAAATGCACCCAGAGTTATTTCTTCTTACAAATATGACGAATGAAATCTCTCTCCTGACATCCTTTACCAATCTAACGGACGAGTTCTTTCAGATTTCTTAGATTTTGGACTCACACAGACCATTGCTAGTTAACGAAACACAACTACCTGAAACAAATATATGAGATGAAAGAAAGTTATTGGAAAACAAAACAAATCACTATTCTCAGATAATTTTGAACCTTTTTTTGGAATAAATGATTTTGAGCGTTAGGGGACACAGAAGTAAACTATGGCACTAAATTACCCGTGTGCTACTGCTGATTGTTAGGGGCCACAGAATGTTAATATATTAATAATGTTAGGGGCTACGAAATATTAATATATTAATATGATGCATGTACATTTTGAATGATTAGTTTGTATTTAACTTTTTTATGGTGAAGAATGAGAAATTTTAAATTTTAATATTAATATACTCCCTCCATCCTAAAATCACATTCTTTAAGCTTGTAACGTTAAAACCAATGAAGCAGCCGTCCTCACATTTAATCCCTTGTCCACCGCTCCTGGTTAATTAAACAGTAATCACGGCATTCATGCAGCCTGCTCATCTACTGGCCAAAACATGGAAAGCGCAGCATGCAAGGAGACCAAAAGTGCATGCAACGGGAGGCTTTGCAGGCGAGACGCCAGGAGCCAAACAGCCGTAATTAAGGAACGTAATTAGAAAGGGGGAAAACGGCTGCATGCACACATAGCGAGAGGCTCGCCTGAAAAATAGCAACTAACGTAGATGATTGTGGGAAGGGAATTTTGAGATTAAACGAATATGATTATGAGATGGAGAGAGTATTATTTTATTAATTAATATTTTTTCTTACACTTACACCGTAGCGTTACCACGAATATTGGAAGTAGTATATGTACCACATCCACATCTACGACAAGGGACGGAGGCAGGACCTGTCCTATGTATGATTTTCCTTTTTAAAACCATGTAAATATTAGCTAAAAATTCTTAAATTTTACTTAATTGTACTTATTTTAGCACCTATCGACAGCTTAGCACCAGGCAGAAAGTCCATCTTGGATCCGCCACTGTCTACGATCATAAGTCTCAAAAATCAATGCCCTGTCAAAAACGAAATCACAATCTTGCCAATGGCTCTTAATTGCTCAACCACTTCTTGCGATTTTGCCACACACACCAGACTTGAGCCTGGCGAGCACCTCGGCGCGGCGGGCCACCATATCGGCGGGGACGTCATCGGTGCCGTGGAGCGACTTGTGGATGTCCATGGCATAGTCGACCATGTTGGTGCCGCTGAGGAGGCGGATCTTGGCTTCGAGGATCTTGCCGTCGGGGTAGAGCTGCCGCTCCTGGAGGAACTCCAACAGAGGGAACACCAGGTGGCGGTCCAACTGCGCCGCCATCCGCGCCGTCAGGTCGTGCTCCGCCATGGTTGGGTGCTCGTTCGTGGCGGCGCGGGGAGGAGAGGAGAGGGGGATGCCGTGCGAAGGGGAGAGGGGGTGTGGTTTTATGGATCAGGTGCCGATCGTAGAGATCCGTGTGATCGGACGGCCAGATAAGGCCTTGTTTGATCTGCCGTTCCGATAGAAACCCTTTTTTTTGTGCGAGATAGAAACTCATTATGTCTAGCAATTTTTTGTCGCAACGATATCCAAACATTGGCTAAGATATAGGCGTGCCATATATAAAAACCTTCGCTAGATTGAACATATGTGTCGACGCCTCCCTATGGATCGGAATCTACAGATAATGTGATTAAGGTCGAAAAAGTAAATGGGTGAAGCTAATCTCAACAAAGGGAATAGGACACAAGAAAGTTAAACTGATTCGGATTTACTGAAGAATAACAACTCTACGTCTAATATATATGAGTGTGTATTATGTATTTTTAGTATTGGCCAGATGCTGTGTTTTGTCGGACAGGTTACATATTTGTAGAAAGAGGCTGCCCTCTTGTGATAATTACAGTTAATGATGTCGCAATACTTCTAATTACAATGATCGCGCCAGTGGGTGCAATGGCTCCTTTATAAACAAAAATCGCTTAGCTCTTAACCCCCGCATTAATAACTGCGTCGTGGGTAACCGTTCCTGTGGTGGTTGTCGCTAACTGGGTTGCGGTTCACTTTGATCCTCAGGAATTTTGGTTTCGGTCCAGAGCTGTTCGAGAGGTGGAAATTAAGATATTGACAATACGTATATGTCACCCATGAAAAAAAGCAACTGTCAATATTTGTTTTCATATTTTTTCCTTGAAAGCAGAAAAAAAGCTTGAGGCCATTATTTAGACATTTTTTCTTTAAAATTAAGAAACTTTCACGAGATCTATGTTTGGAAATTATAATTACTGAAAATTATCCCTATACAGGCAAAACTAATGTTCTGATGCATGGTTGTTATATTCCCTAACCTATGTCATCCTCATCCATATGTTACTTCGGTAACATCACACTGATCATCACTCGTCCCACAAACATGTTTACATTATGTTGATAATGTCGGTGTTCTGTACACCGGCATAGTACGAATTTAAACGATCGGAGGGGGTACGGTGCGCGTTTTCTTGATCGATATATCCTAATCTACGATAGACTCAAGAATATAACCAGGTTCGAGCCACCGTGAGGTGTAATACCTTACTTTCAGAGGTCGAAAATGATGAACTCACGTATGATTGAGTGGATTACAACGGCGGAAGGGCTCTTAGCACAACCAGTCTCTAGCGCGGCTATATGAGTGTGTATCGAACTGTACAATCTCCTAATCTCGTAATCCTTGTGTATAGGGTCCCTGACTGGCCTTTATACAGGGCCAGATCGGGGTTACAGAACGGGGTGAGACGAGCGGCTCTCTTATGGGTGGGGGCCGCAACTAAACTTAGCTCCCACGGAACTGCACTTCCTTTGACGAGTGGGGTCGCAACCAAACTTGGCTCCCACAGAAACGAGCTTCCTCTAACGAGTGGGGCCAACGACATCTTCGAGAATAATCCTCCGGCGATTCCTTGGCAGCTGACGGTCCTCTGGTGTCAGCTGTCGTCGCCAGCGTCCTTCGTCTATCCCCTGTTCAGTGCCGAGAGGGACAGAGGTTGCTTTACCTTTTGCTTTACCTCCCTGCCTCCTCTGTACTGTCGTCCAGAATCTCTGTACCGGCAGGAGCCTTGTCACGGGTTGGTCGCCCGACCCTCAGGTCAGAAAGTAAGTCGGTTACTTGGTCATCGAGCGGCTAAGCCTTGTCGTTATGTAGCCCCCGACCCACGGGGTCCGGGTGGCTTTTGTCCTTAGATGCACCCAACCCTCTGGTTGGGCTTCACAAAAACTTGCGAGAATCTTCCTACTGGCCCACGAATAGTTTGGGCCAATCATTGTAGACGGGTTGTATACCATGGCTTGCCGTCGAGGAACCCCGGGACGTAAGTACTCGGGGTATATGACCCTGACAGTAGTCCCCGAGCCCTACACCGTTTGCAATCCTGTTGAGGCGGTGTGGGGCTGATTCGTGACGGTCGTTGAAGTCGATCTCCGATGATCGGTCCTACTGGGGCGCGCGAGCGTGCCCGTTAGGCATAGCCCCCGAGCCCCCGGGCGAGCCGGAGGGTGGGCCAGGGGGTCTAATGTGTTATTGCAGCTTTTTCATTGTTGTTTCTTCATGTCGTTCCTACGGGCGCGCTCGCGCGCGCCTGTAGGGTGTAGCACCCGATCCCCCAGGCGATCCGTGGTCGAGGGATCTGACTCGTCGTAGTGTTGTAATCGGTCCTATGGGTGCGCGCGAGCACGACCGTAGGGCTTAGCCCCGGGCGATCCGTAGGGTCGGTCGGGGGTTTGAGTAAAAATTCTTGATTCGAATGCCCTTCGCTCCTGGACGATTCGGGTCGGTCAGGTGGGACTTGGATTCCTTGACCATCAAAAGTCGAGACTGGCTGCTCTTGTGACCGGATTTATGTTAAGTGTTTAGAACAGACCGGTCGGACCAGTCATATGTTCGTGATCAGCACTCGCGCCTAGGATGGGCCAAGCGGATTGGCCGTATTCCATGATCAGTGCTTGAGGGCAGAGGTCGGACCGAACGGTTCGATGGCCGACCCACGACTGCCCCTAAGTACGAGCTCGGTCCCGTCACATCCACGTGGAGGACGGTTAATGGTTTTTGAAATTTGAACCGTCGCCTTGCGCAGAGATTCTCACGTACGCGTCTTGTCCGTCTGACGCTAGCCAGGTAATTACTGCGCTTGGCAGGCGCGCGCAGTCTGGCTAGCGTCACTTTGACTGGCAGAGGCAACGAGAATTTTCCCCTGGCTCACCCGTCAGTGGGTGGGTAACGAAGACCATCGGTGTACAGTTTGTCGTTCGGTCCGTCTGGTGCGGGCCTGGCGGTTACTGTGCCTAGCAGGTATGCGTAGGCGTGCTGATGTCACTTTGACCGACGGACGTAATGAGAGCTTTGCACCGGGCCCACTCGTCGGCGGGTGGGGTACGAAAATTACAGGACCCGACGGTTCGGGTGCCCATCGTGACGCTGCAGTAACTCTCTGTCGCTTCGTGGGATCATGACCCGGGAATCGAGGGACAAAACCGTCTGCCTCCCTCGGCTATAAAGGCAGGCGGGTGGGATTTCGAAACCCACCCTTGCCATTTGCCTTTGCCTTCGTTTTCTTCACGCTCTTGCTCTCTGCTGAACTCTTTGCTTTCGCTATTCTCATACGCCTCGTTGTTCACCGCCGTCGTCGTCGTCGCCGTCATCATGGCCTCCGAGTGGAAGGTGTCCACCGTCTCCGCCGACATCCTTAGGGACCATACGGAGATGGGATTCCTCCAGAAGTAGAACATCATCGGCTGGAGGCCAGCAGCGCAGCAGCAGGTCCCGACCCCTGCACTGGATGGGATCGTCTCCTTCCTCTCCTTCCACGACCGCGGGCTCGGGTTTTCGAGTTGCCGATTCGTCCGCCAGCTCCTCGCCTACTATCAGGTTCGCCTCCACCACCTCAACCCGAATGGGATGTTCCACATCGCGCTCTTCATCACGCTCTGAGAGGCCTTCCTCTGGATCCCTCCACATGCCGTGTTGTGGAAGGACTTTTTCAACGTAACACGGTTGGGCCTCGGCGGTTCAGATGAAACGATCGGACTTGCGCAGCAGCCGATAGAAAGGCATCGTCTTCTCACCGAGTCAGGAGATGAAACGACTGAGGGCCGCGAGGCACCCAGTGAGCCTTTTGACACCTTTGACGTTCTTGACGGGGCCAAGATTCAGGATCGCGGCTATCTTCTCGGGATTGGCTTTGATACCACGCTCTGAGATGACGAACCCATGCAGCTTTCCAGAGGGGACGCCGAAGACACACTTCTCGGGGTTGAGCTTGACGCGGTACCATCAGAGATTTGCGAAAGTCTCCTCCAGGTCAGTGACGAGGTCGTCGATCTTCCGGGTCTTGATAACGATGTCGTCGACATAGACTTTGAGATCTCGACCCAGTTGGCTGTGGAAGCATTTCTGCATGCAGCACTGATAGGTCGCGCTGACGTTCTTAAGTCCGAAAGGCATCGTGACGTAGCAGAAAGAGCCGAACGGAGTAATGAAGGACGTGGCGGGCTGGTCGGAACCTCGCATAGAAATCTGATGGTACCCGGAGTACGCATAAAAAAAACTAAGTGTCTCGCAGCCAAGGGTGGAATCGACCACCTGATCTATGCGTGACAAAGAAAACGGATCCTTCAGGCATGCCTTGTTGAGACTCGTAAAATCAACGCATATCCTTCATTTACCATTCTTTTTCATGACCATGACAGGTTGGCTAGCCACTCGGGGTGGTAGACCTCACAAATGAACTTAGCATCGAGCAGCTTAGTAATTTCTTCCCCTATGGCCTTCTTCTTCTCATCGTCGAAGCGTTAGAGTCGTTGTTGTACGGGTCGAGATCCAGGATTGATGTTGAGGGAGTGCTCGATGACCTCCTTTAAGATGCCCGGCATATCAAAAGGTGCCCAGGCGAAGACGTACCAATTCTGAATGAGGAAGTCGACGAGCGCGCTTTCCTATTTGTCGGAGAGCGTCGTCCCGACTCTAGCCATCTTGATGGGGTCGGATGGGTCGAGGATGATTTGCTTGGAGTCACTGTCCGGTTCGAAGGATGTAGAGGTTGACGGTTTGGAATCGAGGGTCAGGGTCGGGCCGACCCTTTAGACTTGCGGATCTCTTCCAGCTCGGCTGACCCCGAGAGAGTGAGGGCCAGCTCAAAGCTTTCTTGCTCACAAGCGAGGGCATGCTTTATGGTGAAGCCACTATGATGACGCCTTTGGGACCCGGCATTTTTAACTTGAGGTAGACGTAGTTGGGGACAGCCATGAACTTCGCATAGCAGGGTCGCGCAAGAATGGCGTGGTGGGTTCCGACGAAGTCGACCACCTCGAATGTGAGCGTCTCGGTTCTGAAGTTATTGCGATCGTCGAAAGTGACTGGGAGGTCGATCTGTCCCATAGGAACGACACGTTCCTTGGGATCACCCCGTGGAACGGGGCATGGCCCGACCGGAGGTCTGACCGTGAGAGCTTTGTGGCGTTGAAGGTGTCGATGTAGAGGATGTTGAGAGCGCTTCCGCCGTCCATGAAGACTTTGGTGAGGCGTGTGTTGCTGACGATAGGGTCAAGCACCAGAGGAAGGCGCCCCGGCTGAGGCACTCGGTCGGGGTGGTCGGATCTGTCGAAGGTGATGGGCGCCTCCGGCCACTTGAGGTACGATGGAACAGCGGAGTCGGCGATGTTGACTTATCACCACAACAGCTTATGACGGCGCCGAGGTTCGTAAGCCCACGACCCACCAAAAATCATAAGGCAGCCTTCAGGTTCAGGAAAGGCGAGATCAGCGTTATCCTCGACACCCTTCTCTGGGGGGTCAAGACGTTGAGGTTGACGTGGTTGGGTACGGAGGTGGCCCTTCAAGAAGTACTGCATCAAGCAGCAATCCTTGTAGAGGTGCTGGACCGGGGTGGAGTGGTTTGGACGGGGCTTCTCAAGAAGCTTCTCAAAGTAGTTGTCGTGCTTGAGCGGAGCCTTGGCTTGGGGTCAGGGTCGTTGTTCGCTCCACAAACTCGTCGTCGTGCTGTCGGCTCTTCTCAGGTTTCTTGCTGCTGGAGCTACCGCCGGCTCGGTAGTCCCGACGGTCGAAACGCCAGTCGTAATAGTGATCATACTTGCGGTCGGACTTGAACTTCTCCTTGTCCTTGTCCCGGCCTCGGTCGAAGTTGGCTTGGACAGCCTCCTCCTCGGTGGTGAAAGTGGTGGCAATGTCGAGTAGTGCGTGGGCCGTCCAAGGGTTTTTACACCCGAGCTTATGGATGAGGGCCTTCGAAGTTGTGCCGCGGGTGAAGGTGTTGATGACGTCGGTGTCGCTCACGTCAGGCAACTCGTTCCGTTTGCGCGAGAAGCGCTGGATTTAGAGACGAAGCGATTCTCCAGGTTGTTGCTTGCAGTTCTTCAGATCTCAAGTGTCCCTCGGACGTGTGTAGGTCCTTTGAAAGTTGCCGATGAAAACTCGACGAAGGTCGGACCAATCGGGAATGCTGCCCTCGAGAAGGTGGTCGAGCCACCCCCTGGCCAAGTCGGACAGAAAAAGTGGCAGGTACTGGATTGCGAACGGGTCACCCGCGCCCCCGGCTCTGCAGGCACGGTCATAATCTTCGAGCCAGTGGGCAAAGTTGGTCTCACCAGTGTACTTGATGATGTTGGAGGGCGCACAGAATCGGTCTGGGAATCGCGCGCATCGAATGACGCGTCCGAAGGCACGAGGCCCGACCCCATCGGGGCTGGGGCTCCGAGAGTAGCTATGGCTACGTCGTCGGTCATGGTAGTCGGGAGTTCATTCTCGGCGATGGCGTTTGGAATACACAGGAGTTTGTTCCCGATGTGACTCAGCATGGAAATCGGTTCTGCCTTATCGCCGAGCGTCGATGGTGTGACGAACGTCACGGTCGAGGCCGAGGCGCTGTCGGATGGAGGCGAGCGGAGGATCTAACCGACCCACCCTGCCTCCCGATCATTGGCTGCTACGGACCTCGGATGGCAGCGGCGGAGGCGGAGGCAGAGGCACCTTGGTCCCTTGCTGCTAGAGCGCAGCGTCGAGGAACACGCGAAGACAATCATGGGTCTCAACGACCATGGGGTTCACGTTGTCGATCGCACGGTCGAAGGTAAGCATATATGCTGCCATAATCTGTTGGTAGGCGGTATGGGCTCGGTTCTTAAGGTTGATGGCAGCCAGAGGCAGTGATTTGTGCGCCAATCCATCCTGCCTGGCAGAGTTGGCTTTTTGGGTGGACGATCTGCGCCACAGAGCCTTCTCCATGATGCTTGTCGCTCGATGCCCCAACAGGCGTTGCGCCGAGGGGAGTACCCCCAGCACCCGTACCGTGAAGCATGAAACACTCACGCACTGGGTCATGACCCTTTGTGGTGCGAGTCTAACGATGACGGGCCGTGCGCTTGGCACGTGGCACCTGAAGATGGAGTTCGTCATCGGTGTTGACGATGAAGTCTAGGCTTGCGAAGCGGAAGGCCTAGCCGATGGTGAAGACGGGGACGCGCCACGACTGGCCGTCCGGAGTGAAGGCAATCGTGAAACTCTCGAAGCGTAAGCGGGAGACCGAGGTCTCCCGCACCAAAGCGAAGATCGAAGCCATCGATGATGAAACGAGGCACACCACGAGAGCCCCTTCCTGGCGCGCCAACCGTCGGTGTTCCGTACACTGGCGCAATACAAATTTATATAGTCAGAGGAGGTACGGTGCGCTTCTTCTTGATTGATATGGCCTAATCCACGATGGACTCAAGAATGTAACCTGGTTCGGGCCACTGCGAGGTGTAATACTCTTCGTCCAGCGGTCGAAAACGGTAAACTCACGTATGATTGAGTGGATTACAACGGCGGAAGGGCTCTTAGCATGAACAGAGTCTCTAGCGCGCCTATGTGAGTATGTATTGAACCGTACAATCTCCTAATCTCGTAATCCTTGTGTACGGGGTCCCAGACGGGCCTTTATATAAAGACCGGACTGAGGTTACAGAACGAGGTGAGACAAGCGGCTCCCTGACGGGTGGGGGCCGCAACTAAACTTGGATCCCACGGAGCTGGACTTCCTCTTACGAGTGGGGTCGCAGCCAGACTTTGCTCCCATGGAAACGAGCTTCCTCTGACGAGTGAGGCCAACAACATCTTCGAGAATAATCCCCTGGTGATTCCCTGTGGCCTGACAGTCCTCTGGTGCCAGATTGCCAGCGTCCTTCGTCTGTCCCCTGTTCAGCGCGGGACAAAGGTTGCTTTACTGTTTACTTTACCTCTCTGCCTCCTCTGTACAGTCGTCAAGAATCTCTGTACCGGTAGGACCCTTGTCGCGGGTTGGTCGCTCGACCCTCGGGTCGAAAAGTAAGTCAGTTACTGTCCCATGAAGAATTTGGGCCAATCATTTTAGACGGGCTGTATACCGTGGCTGGGCCGTCGAGTAACCTCGAGCCGCAAGTATCCAGGATATATGACCCCGACAGATAACATCCCATCAATTATTGTTACAATTTTGTGTCTCAAACATTATTATTTGTCACCTTCATGATCGATATACTTGTCGCCTACAAGCATCTAATAGCCATATCTCTCCAACACCAGAATACGCATTGGTCTTAAGTCACATCGGTCGCCCAAGTTGAGCTTTGAAAAGTATAAAAAAAGCCTATTTATATAAATTTCAAATTGAAAATATAACTTCTGCTGTTTTAAATTGTTGTCGCTATTTAACATTGTATCTAACTATTTATCTTATTAAAAAGTAAAATAAATATCATATATTTTGTTACAATTTATTTTATCATCTACTTAATTATATTTAAATCAATTTAAAAAAAATAAATGATCAAAGATAAAGTCACAGAGCGAATATCTTACAAGTGGCTTTCTAGGTTGCTAGTCAAGATGTGCCCCCACAATCACCTCGATTTTGATGGTAAGAAAATAAAACTCTTCGTGCATTTTTATAAGTCATTTTGTGTCTGAGAATCAAAGAGAGTAGAAAACATAAAACGTACGGAGGAGGTAGATGGAGAGGCATGCATTGAAAAGATAAAAGGATGTAATAAGAACTAAGAAGTTAGTGGCTCATAATTTGAGATAACATAAGAATTTCAGACAGACATAGTAATTTAGGACGGATGGAGGAAAACTATATTGGTGTTAACTAGCAGCATCCCTGGCCTCATTTTCCTTTCCTTTTTAAATATAATTACTACAACACACACAACAAAGTAATCAAGTCGTTTGAAAAAAAAAATCATCATGGGAAGTTGTATGCGTGCCATTGACAAAAGTAGGTAAAAGTTGATGCCTCTGAGATGTTTTTCCAAATTTCCACATTTTTTAACTCAAAAGTGAGAACAAAGTCCTACTAGATAATCCAAAAAAAAAAAACCATCAAATGCTCAAATTTTGACCGTAGTCATCGGCTTTGCTTTGCGTCGCTGACGAAACTCTTGCCTCCAAACCTCGCGCTTTCCTTTCCCACCACCAATTCCTGCTCCGCTCTGCTCCATCCCCGCGCCGCCGCGCTCCAGCCCTGCGCCGCACGGAGACGAAGTTACCGGCCATGGCGGAGCACGATCTGACGTCCCGTCTGGCGGCGCAGCTGGACCGCCACCTGGTGTTCCCGCTGCTGGAGTTCGTGCAGGAGCGGCGGCTGTACCCGGAGGCGGAGGTCCTGGCGGTCAAGCTCCGCCTCCTCGACGGCACCAACATGGTGGACTACGCCGTGGACATCCACAAGTCGCTCCATGGCACCGACGACGTCCCCGCCGACATGGTGGCCCGCCGCGCCGAGGTGTTCGCCAGGCTCAAGTCGCTGGACGCCGCGGCTGCACCCTTCGTCGCCTTCCTCCAGAACCAGCAGCTCGTGCAGGAGCTCAGGCCCGACAAGCAGTACAATATCCGCATGCTCCGGGAGCACTTCCAGGCACGCCATCTCAATGATCTCATTGACCACCTTCACTTTTTCTCGCTCGCATTTTACTTGGTTCTTGTAGTTGCCATACATTGCTACACCAAGAATTTTGACGCGCCGCAATAACTTCGGTAATTGTCTGTTTCATTGAGAAACTAGTGGCATACCGCAATTGTTCAATAGAACTTTAGTTCATTTCTTATGCCAATTATTCATCTAACTTTTGGCATGCTACACTTACGGTAACAGACCTGTAGAAGTGTATTGTGAAACAGGTTTGTTCTTAAGGTGAATAAATCTTTGTTACCAGGCATAGGCTCCGGGTATAATTACTAAGAGCAAGAGTGTAGAAGACACGTTAACTTGGGCACATTTCCTCATCGATTTCTTCCTTGCAGATTGGTAGCGATCAGATTGAAGCTTTGTATGACCTCGCTAAATTTTGGTTTGAGTGTGGGAAATACCCAACTGCTATTGAGTACCTGTACCAGTACCGCGTGTTCTGCACAAATACTGGCATCAGAAATTTTGAATCAAAGTTGGGATGCTGCGCTTGAAGAGTTGAATCGCTTGAAAGAGATTATTGATTCAAAGGTTTTCCTCTCATATTTTCGTGTTGTGTTTTGGGGTTTTAGCGCACATCATATAACTAGATTTCGCAGTATCTGATTTTAATTTGTTTAGCAGAACTTTTTGTCACCTCTCGATCAACTCCAGCACAGGACGTGGCTGATGCATTGGAGCCTCTTCATCTTCTTCAACCATGAAAATGGGAGAAATGGAATCATTGACCTATTTTTCCAGGACAGGTTTGTCTATTAAAAGTATAAAATGACGATGTTTTTATATTATGGTTCTACAATTAGTAGCATGCTAGCCCAATACTTGAATCAGCAGAGCCACCCGGAATATCACTAGAAACGTGATTATGATATCTGTAGTAAGATATCGGTAAATTCTTGAAACTGAACAATTAATATATGTTATTTTTCATTCAAAAGGAACCTGCTTATTCTCATATTCATAGTGACACAAATAGAAAGATGGAAATACTATTAGCCAAATACATTTTTTTGGCAAAATATTTCTTCTTGCTGTATTATCAAATGCAACAGAGCAAGTCATTTTTCATTGCTGCTATTTCTTTTTCCCTTTCTCCAGGTATTTGAATGCTGTTCAGACAAATGCGCACCACCTTTTGAGATACCTAGCTGCTGCTGTTGTTGTGAACAGAAGGAGAAGGAATATGCTTAAAGAGTTGATTAAAGTCATTCAACAGGAGCAGCATTGCTACAAGGATCCGATAACCGAATTCCTTGAATGCTTGTATGTAAACTACGATTTTGATGGCGCACAAAAGAAACTAATGGAGTGTGAGCAGGTAACTTTGCAGCTTTTGTGGTCATTCCGCATGTTGTGCTTACTGAAATATTGAAAAGCTAGAAAGGATGTACATGCGCTAGATAGATGCCATTTTTTTTGGCAGAGCAAGTTTTGTGAGTCATCACCTGATAATGCTTTTATATCATGGCCACCTAATACATTTTCTTGTATAGTACAAGGTTTCATTATTTGTTCTAGTTGTAGTTGCATTATAGTTAGTACAGAGGTTCGCTTGCGTAATGGTTGTACACTAGCACTGCACACTTAATTGAAGTTAAACAATGCTTGCCTCTACTTTTCCATATAATGCTGCCTCAGTGATGCATGATAATATTATTCCTATATGTTAAATAACCTGACATGTCACTTGGTACCTCTAATTAATAACGATAACTATATTTATGCACCTTTATAATTAGCTGTATTACCTTCCTAGTGTTCTAATGGCTGCTTCTCTAGGTTATACTGAATGATCCTTTTCTGGGAAAGCACATTGAAGATGGAAATTTGATAACTGTTCCCTTGAGAGATGAGTTCTTTGAAAATGCTCATATATTTGTTTTTGAAACTTACTGCCGCATACATCAGCGCATTGATATTGGGTAGGTATTTCTGTACTCACGTTTTAATGACACAAAGTTCTGTCGCAACAATTAGATGGAAGGCAGTTTTTATAATATTTGTCAGTTTAATATTTCCTTGGATTCTTGTATACCGCTCGATGATACCAGACTTGCTTATGAACATCATCAAAGTTTCAATTGCCAATGCATTCTTCTTAGTGTGCTATCACCATTTCAATTTACAGATCACTTATCAGATTGTTCAATGTACTAGTTAGGAACAATGTCAGTCTTTTAATCTTACAAAAAAGTTTCCAGTCCAGCCTTCAATCTAAGGGCACAACATATTTTTCATTGGTTCCTATTTAATTGGAACTTTACTATTGATAAATCTAAGATTATTTATTTCAATATATTTGCAATCGACAGCATTCTTGCAGAGAAATTGAGCATGAAGCATGATGAGGCAGAATTGTGGATGATGAACTTGGTTAGGAGTTCAAAACTGGATGCCAAGATTGATTCAATGTCTGGAACTCTTATCATGACTACCGATTACGTTAATGTGTAAGTTATTTTCCCATGAATATGCTGATGCTACAAATGTGCTATGTTGTCCAATGATCATCTACATAAGCTAGAATATCAACATGCCTATCTGTCATTATTTATGCTATTTTTTTTCATTTGTAGGCATGAGCAGATTATCGAAGGACTGAAGAATCTTAACTCACGGACCTACATGTTAGCAAAAAACATTGTTGAGCCAGCTCAAGCGGCACAGCAGGCAGCTCAGGGAGATTTATGAGTTTCCATAATATTGAGGCACCAAAGTTATACAAATTTTGTAGCTATATAAAGCCCACACGACAGAAAGAAAGCAATAGATGCCATGGGACATAATATAAAAGTAACCAGAAAAGAATATGTCCGCTAAAAAAACACTTGTTTGAATACTACCTGTAATTTATAAGAAAATGTATGTTTTTGGAAAGATATGGGAGTGACTGAGTGTTTTGGAACTTACTATATAGAAACTGTGTAAAGATATTACTAATTTTTGAATTCATTATATAATCTCCTTTGCTGCAAATCTATTGTTCGCTCCTTATATGTGAAAACCAAACTAATTTTAAACTGCTCTTGAAAGTTCAAATTGTAAAACTAAATATTTACCGAGGATTTGTGAAGCACTGCAAAGAAAACATTACTCTTGAGAGAATGTCAAGTTAGTAAGTCACATTCTTATGTTAGAATATTGACAATATTAACTTCTAACATCATTTTTTACTCATTTTATTTGGAAAAGTATGATAAATATCATATATTTTATTATTATTTACTTTAGCATTAATAATATTTAAAAATGATTAATAATTTTATATATTTGAACAAATTTTGTAAAACGACAAAATCATGTCAACTGTGTCGTCGTGTCAATATTTTACTACTGGATGGAGTTTACTTTCCGAGCTGCACCGGCACTGGGACTCTTTCTTATCCAAACCTCGGCTCAAGCTCGATGATGCGCGTTGCCGCCACCCAGCTGCCCCTCTCCACGCTGCCTCGCCGACGACGGCGAGCTCAGCCGCCGCCCACAGCCGCACCAGTCCCTCCGAAGGCGCTCGCCGCCATCCTGCGCTCCCGCGTCATCGCGTGCCTCCGCGCGCAAGAGTAAGCCTTTACACACTCCCCTGTTCTCCCGGAGCTCCTCTCGCCTGCTTCGTGTTCGGCGGTAGTCCTCGCTGAAGCAGGAACAGGAATGACCTTTGCTGACCGTCTGTTCGATCCTCTTTGCGGGGACCCCTTGCAGCGGCGAGACGGCGATGCGGGCGGCGCACGCGGCCGTGCGTGGCGGCGTCACCGTGGTGAGCTGGCCGACTCCCGTGTGCCGTTTCTTCTCCGAGTGCAATGTCTGCGTGTGTCACGAGAGTTCCTCTTCCTCCTAGCGAAGAATCTTTCCTCCTCGTGTTACTTATCTTAGAGGCCCTGTGTTTCACATTAGTGCATTCACGAGTTTGTTCTCTAGATTATAGTTAAGCTTTTGATCCCGTGGTCACGTCAGGCTAACCTTCGTATTCACATTTTAGTACACTAGTGTTGTTTTATTCTCCATCGCAGTTGCTAATGATTATGCACTGTATTGTTCAGGTGGAGATTGTGATGTCGACACCAGGAGTGCTGGAGGTGGTGCCCATTCCACATTTCTTCTGCAAGTTTGCTCTTTCTATCATGATCATTGCTATTCACTGTTTTCTGGATGATTAATAAGTATTCAATTGCAGGTTATTGAAGATCTTTGCAGGAGTTATCCTTCTCTAACATTTGGGGTAAGTCTCCTTTGCCATTAATTTCATGGATTTCTGCAGCGTCAATGCATGTATATGCCTTAATGGGAGGTAAATAAATTTTTGATTAAGGAAGCTGCAGCCGAATAGTACAAATATGAATATACTAACTCTAGAGGGATAAATTTTGAAAATAGAAAGATCACTAGGAGCTCCATTCTAGGACTCTCTCGTGAAGGTGTGTGTGTCAACATTCAGGATCAGTATATAGGAAATTAATTTGCTACGTGCTTATGTTACTCACCATTTCTTTTGTCTAAACTTACAAGCTATATGATACGTGTTTCAAGAAAGTTGTAGTCACATGCTATGGCTGGCCTGCAGTCATCTTAAATTGTTATATTCAACTGTCAAGAATTTCACAATTCTCACCATCTTTTTCACTTATTGTTGTTCTTGAATTCGTCTAATTAGGTTGGCACGGTATTAAATGCTGTTGATGCAAGGAAAGCCATCAGAGCAGGTGTACAGTTTCTTATGAGTCCTGGCACAGTTATGGTAAGATGTCACTTTATTAGTATATCATATTTTCACCATGGTTTTAGTTTAATGCCATAGCAAAGATTATTTACTGAGATCCTAGTCAGTGAATACTTTGAATAAACATGGGAAACGTGCTCTTGTTTGATTACAACATCATCAGTTGTAACTTAATGCTGATTGATCCCCACAAACTGTAATTTTCGTAAGAAAGTTCGTTCACATCATCAAATGTGACCAAATGCTGAATGATCCGTTTAGGATATATGGTTAAGTCCTTTTACGTATCCATATTGTACTTATGTAACCAATATAAATAGCCCCCTCAGGCTATGGTTCCATGCAAGTGCTATTCACGATAAAGTTCAGAAAGCTACAACTATCTGTACCATTGTAATATAAAACTACTTTTTTGGCATACGTTTGGATGACGTGTGGCCCAGGCCATACCACACTTGCGATTGACATGTTGGAACATTTGACAAAAGTTGTAGGTTCTTGATCCTTAGGGCTGAAATAGTTGTAGTTTTGTGAAATCAGAAAGAAAAAGTTATAGTTTTGTGTTACAAGAGCACAAATAGTTTTAGGTTTGTGAAATTTACTCTTCATAATATGATTCATGCACATTGTATTTCTTTGAGGCAGTTCTTAATGTTACATATTGTAAATACGTGCTGATTGATTCATGCACAATGTATTTCTAGGAAATATTCCACTATCTCGAAGAAAGTAAAGTTCTATATATTCCCGGAGTGCTAACACCAACTGAAGTATGTATAACATGACATCTATCAAATTTAATTAAAGCATATCTGTGTTGCATCAGCTTTGTTTCTGTTCACTGAAGTATCTTTTTCTATCTGATGTTAACAGGTTATATCTGCTTGCAGTGCTGGTGCAAAAGTTGTTAAGGTATCATGATAATACATTTCTACTCATAGGCATGTGTACTCTGTAGGTGGAGAGAAGTAGCTGCAAATTAATAGAACATTACTGTAAATGCTTCTTTTTTTATCTGATGATTTTCTGAAAACAAAATAATCTACAATTTGTTTGAATAAGAATTACTTTAATGTTTGTATTTATAGACCAACTAAGTTTACTTGGTTTGTGCTCTAATTTGATTAGGTGTACCCGGTGTCTGTGATGGGTGGAGAGATATACATGTCTGCTCTGAAAAAACCATTTCCTCTCGTACCAATGGTAGCTTCGCAAGGAATCAAAATAGGTAAACAGCACTTGTATCTGTAAGATAATCCTTGTATAATTTTGTCCTGTCATAGGTAGAAGTTTGTAGAAGAGGGTAGGAGCTAGTAGTAGCTTCTAGTATCTTTCCCTTTTGCTTCAGCAACAAGTAAGAGGAGCTGTCAGTAGGAGTAGCAAAGTTGAATTTTGCTTGATAAGCACTAGCACCATGTGGGTTGTTCCAGAACCCACCCTAGGGCTATATATATATGAATACCATATGTAATAGGGAGTTGCCCATGAATGAAAGGAAGTTTTTCATCAGCCCAAAGCTCTCTAACTCTTCCTCTCAAGTTCAGCTAACACCTGAACAGCCTCGATCCAATTTAGGGCCAACAATTGGTATCAGAGCCTTGTCTGTAGGTAGCGATGTGGGCTGAAGCTAGAGCTGCTGCTGCAGCTGCTCCCGGAGAAAACACCGAGCAGCACCACCGCCATCGATCTCCATCCGCGACACGCCGGGGCAGGCGTAGAGACACCTGTGAGGTGGTCGTCACACGCGTGATTAAGGAGGCCAGCGGTGCGCCGTTTCCGGTACTGACGAAAGGCAACTATGAAGAATGGAGCCTGCTGATGAAAGTGAAGCGCAAAGCACGCGGGCTCTAGGAAGCGATCAAGTTTGACGATGTCGACCATCAGGAGGACCGTATGGCGCTTGAAGCCCTGCTTAGCGCTGTGCCACCGGAGATGATTCGGACCCTGGCGGTGAAGATGGCAAAAGAAGCCTGGGCGGCCATCCGCTCACTCCACGCCGGCGACGATCGTGTCCGTAGGTCGACGCTACAGAGGTTGCGTCGAGAATGGGAGCTGCTCAAATTCAAGGAGGGCGAGACGGTGGATGATTTCGCGTTGCGGCTCTCCGGATTGATGAGCTCCCGCAGCATTTACGGTGACCTCGTCGACGAGCAACGGGCCGTGGAGAAGCTTCTTCGCGTCGTTCCGCCCAAGTACTCGCAAATTGCGTTGTCAATTGAGACACTCCTCGACACGGCAACGCTCTCGCTTGAGGAAGCCACAAGCCGGCTTAAGGCGGTTGATGAACGCATCGAGCTTGCACCCGAGCCAGAACAGCCGCTGCAGGTTGGAGGTAAACTCTACCTCACCGAAGAGCAGTGGCTCGCCCGGATAAAGGAGAAGCAAAGCGGCGAATCCAGTTTGAAGTAGCCTCGAACAAGCAAGGGGGTTTGAAGACCACGTGGTGCACGGAAAAAGGGAAATAATGCACCTAAGTGAAGAATGACAGCGATGATCGTAACCGTTGCCACAATTGTGGTCGATTGGGGCACTAGGCAAAGGATTGCCACAAGCCAAAGCGCGCACAGGCCAATCTTGTCCAGGCCAATGATCAAGCTGACAACCAGCCAGCGCTCCTCATGGCGCACCTCACCTCGCTTTCACCGGCGCCAAGTCCTGAGCGCGTCTACCTTGAGGAGCCCAAGGCTCACGCGCTCCTTTGTGCTGTCGGTGAAATAGAGGAGAAACCAATCGATGGATGGTACCTCGACACCGGAGCTACAAATCACATGACGGGCAACGCCGACGTCTTCGCCAACATGGACCGATCTGTCCAAGGCACCGTCAAGTTCGGAGACGGCTCCCTTGTTGACATTTGTGGCATCGGCACCGTCATCTTCGCTGGCAAGAATGGTGAGCATCCAGCACTCGCCAGCGTCTTCTACATCCCAAGGCTGAAGAATTGCATCATCAGTGTTGGCCAACTCGACGAGAGCGGCTCTTGCATGCTAATTGATCAAGGCGTACTCCGGATTTGGGATCAGCAAGCTGTCTCCTCGTCCGAGTCGAGCGCAACTGCAATCGGTTGTACATGCTTAAGGCAGAAATTGCCCAACCAATCTGTCTCGCCGCTCATCATATCGACGATTCATGGTGGTGGCACGAGATTCGGGCACATCAACTTCGATGGCTGAACAAGATGGGCCGTGAAGCCATGGTTCGTGGACTACCGTGGTTGAAACATGTGGAGCAGATCTGTGAGGTATGTGTCATCACCAAGCATCGACGGGCTCCATTCCCATAGGAAGCCAAGTAACGCGTTGAAAAGCCGCTCGAACTCGTTCACGGCGACATCTGCGGGCCAATCACACCAGTGACTCCAGGAGGCCGTCGATTCTTACTGATGGTGGACGATGTCACTCGCTACATGTGGGTGGTACTCCTAGCAAACAAGTCCGGCGCCGTGGAAGCGATCAAGAGGATCCAAGCGGTCGCAGAAACACAGTGTGGGCGCAAGCTGCATGTCATTCGCACTGACAACGGTGGTGAGTTCACATCACAAGAATTTGCCATCTACTAGGCGGATAAAGGAATCGTGCGCCACCTCTCCGCGCCCTACGCTCCGCAACAGAATGGCGTGGTTGAGAGACGAAACCAGACCGTCGTCGCAATGGCACAAGCTCTGCTGAAACAGAGGAACATGCCTGCTGAATTTTGGGGGGAGGCGGTGACCACTGCCGTGTCCCTGTTGAACCGTGCTCCTACCAAATCGCTCGCCGGCAAGACGCCATTCGAGGCTTGGCATGGTAGCAAGCCACCTGTCCACTTCCTACGTACATTTGGCTGCCTCGCCTACGTCAAGAAACAGGAGCAGCTACACAAGCTCGACGATCGCAGCGTGCCTGCTGTCTTCATCGGCTATGAGGAAGGTGTGAAGGCGTACAGACTACTTGATCCAGTGACACGCCGAGTCCAGATTGCCCGAGATGTGATCTTTGATGAAGACAAAGGTTGGGATTGGGGAACAGACAACAGCGCGCGTTGCAATGACTGTGGTTTCAGTGAATTCCACGTCGAATACAACTATGTCACGTCGCCCCCTATTCCAGCACTACCGGAAACACCATCCCCTACTCCAGAATTGGCACAATCTGCTCTAGCTTCATCAAGCATCAACACAGCAACACCAGCTCCAATTACGACATCAGCTCCAGGTGGCATTTCAAGTCCAAAAGGGCCTGAATTTGTCATGCCAAGAGAAGGAGACGAAGATCGATTGGATGCGTGGCATGGTGACATGCCAATTCACTATCGCACCGTCGACAATCTGATCGGCATGGAGCCACCAGTGCCCGAACTCGCCCAGCACAACCCTGAGGCTGAGCTGTATATGACGAGCATGGGGGAGCCGTGCTCTTTTGCTGAAGCAGAACGCGACGAAGCATGGAGGGCGGCGATGGAGGAGGAGATAGACTCCATCGAGCAAAATGGAACCTGAGAGTTTGTTGATTTGCCACCTGAGCAGCGGCCGATCACCCTCAAATGGGTGTTCAAGTTGAAGAAGAATGAGACTGGAGAGGTTATAAGCGTAAGGCGAGACTGGTTGCGCGCGGCTTTGTTCAACAAGCCGGTGTCGACTTTGAAGAAGTCTTTGCACCTATAGCGTGCATGTAATTCATCCGTCTACTGCTCGCATTAGCAGTTGAGAAGGGCTGGAATGTCAGTCGGCCTTTCTTAATGGTGACTTGAAGGAGGAGGTCTACGTTCGTCAACCGCCCGGTTTCATCGTTGCAGGAGAAGAGCACAAGGTCTTGTGGCTACACAAGGCACTCTACGGCCTACGCTAAGCTCCATGGGCGTGGAACGAGAAGCTGGACCAAACACTTAGGAGGCTCGGATTCCACCGGAGCGAGCACGCGCACGCTATGTACCGCCGTGGCAACAGTAACTCTGTACTGCTTGTCGGTGTGTATGTGGATGATCTCATCATCACTGGGGCCTCACAAGAAGGCATTGAAGCGTTCAAGGCCGAGATGAAGGCCAAGTTCCAGATGAGTGACCTCGGGCTCCTGTCACTCTACCTAGGCATCGAAGTGCATCAAGATGATGACACCATTACACTAAGCTAGCTATGCTAGAAGCATTCTAGAACTAGCTGGAATGGCGAACTGCAACCCAGTGCATACGCCAATGGAGCAACGACTCAAGCTCAGACATAAAAGTACCGCACCAGAGGTGGACGCGACCCATTATCGACGACTTGTCGGTAGCCTCCGCTACCTTGTCCACACTTGACCGGACCTAGCTTTCGCAGTCGGGTTTGTTAGTCGATTTATGGAGCGTCCAACGGAGGAGCACCTTCAAGCGGTAAAGAGGATCCTCCGCTATATTGCCGGCACCCTCAACTACGGCCTGCGTTATAAGCGACGAACAGAAGGTACATGTCTGGTTGGCTACTGTGACAGTGATCTGGTCGACGATATTGACACTAGGAAGAGCACCAGTGGCAATATGTTCTTCCTCGGTAAGTGCTTGATTAGTTGGCAATCAATCAAGCAAAGAGTGGTGGCACTTTCATCATGTGAAGCAGAGTATGTTGCTGCCACCACTGCTGCAACTCAAGCAATCTGGCTAGCTCGGCTGCTGAGTGAACTCATTGGAGAAGACCCACAAACAGTTGAGTTAAAGGTGGATAGCAAATCCGCCTTGGCGCTTGCTAAAAATATAGTCTTCCATGAGCGCAGCAAGCACATTGATCTTCGCTATCACTTCATAAGAGACTGCATGGAAGAAGGAAGCATAAGAGCCACTTACATCCCCACTTCGGACCAGCTCGCTGACTTCCTTACAAAGGCTCTTGGACAAGTCAAGTTTCAAGAATCAAAAGCTAGGATCGGGATGGTCCAAGTTAACTAGTAATACAAGGATTAGAGGGAGAATTGTAAGATAATCCTTGTATAATTTTGTCCTGTCATAGGTAGAAGTTTGTAGAAGAGGGTAGGTGCTAGTAGTAGCTTCTAGGATCTTTCCCTTTTGCTTCAGCAGCAAGTAAGAGGAGCTGTCAATAGGAGTAGCAAAGTTGAATTTTGCTTGATAAGCACTAGCACCGTGTGGGTTGTTCCAGAACCCACCCTAGGGCTATATATATATGAGTACCATATGTAATAGGGAGTTGCCCATGAATGAAAGGAAGTTTTTCATCAGCCCAAAGCTCTCCACTCTTCCTCTCAAGTTCAGCTAACACCTGAACAGCCTCGATCCAATTTAGGGCCAACAGTATCTTCAATGCTAAACAATTTCTGAGAATTATGTTAAGTGTGAATCTCTCATCCAAAAAACAGTAAATCAGATCAAGCTGTAGTATTTACGGATGTCACATAGAATATATAAGGTTACATCATCAGAAAGAATACATTTACCAACATTTCAGAATGACAAGAACGATTATTGAATGAGAATCAAGTGTGAACCATTCCTATCTGATATTTTTCTGCTTATCTTAGGTTCACTCAAAGGGTATATGGAAGCAGGTGCATCTGCAGTGGTGTTATCTGATGCTATTTTTGACAAAGAATTGATGAAGAGTGGGAAGTTTGATGAAATTTCAGAACTTGCAAGTCTAGCCACTTTAGAGGCATTGCAATCTGTAAGGTGAGACCAATCTGTCAGCTTTGCAAGCATAACAGATTTGCAGTTCCGAATGAGGAGCTTACAAGTCTTGTGATGTAAAGGGTGGTATGTACAATATCTGGAGCCTTTGGCTAGACATCATAACACATGATCTAGTTGACTTGAGATTACATCTGGAGAATTATGATCAGGCTTTAACACTGTCAACCATAGCATAAGTCATGGAGACCACTCATCTGAGGTATCCATGACTTTTGCTGTTTATCTTAGCAAATCAGATCAGAAGCATCAAGACACCACACAAATCAGATCAGAATGCACCAACTTTGTGTGTTCTGAATGAAGATATTTGCAGATACCAGAAGTATGTTTGTCTTAGCAAATCAGATCAGAAGCATCAAGACACCAGCAAACCAAATACGCTTTCAGCTGAGTGGAGTCACCACAGTTCTCAAGAGAACAGAGACCAATAAAAGGGAGAGAACAAGGTTTCTTGTGCTTTGACTAGCCTGATATATCCCTATCATGAGAGTGGTAATACGTCCTTTAGTGGCATGTGGTCGAGATATCAATATGCTTGAACTGATGCTCTTTGTCATCTGGTAACCTTGTCGATTGCTACTTGTGTAGGTTTACTTATAGTTACTGGTAACTCTTGTACAAACGATGGTTATATGGAGAACATGATGAACGGCTCATGCATTTTACTAGGTAGCTGGAGACACAGTTCTGGAATGTTAGTGAGGTACCAATATGGCATGTATCAGATATGACTAGATTTCAAAGGAACGAACCAGTGAAACTTTATCAATTATCGTTGTGTTGTGTGGTGCTGGGACTTGTGCTGGTCTTTTTCCTCTTAATGTTTCCAAGTTGAGGCTGGCTTAGTATTTAGCTCCCTCGTTTTCTTTTTTCTACAAAAGTGAAATCTCCCTTCTATAGATAGAGCCAAAATAATGGCGCCAAATAGCATATTCGCTTAAGGGAAACAAACTACATCTCCTTGTGTCAATGATTAAATTTTAATTTATTTGAGTGTGTCTGTGTGGGGTGGGGGGGGGGGGTATAACACTGCAGATGCTCTGTGACAAACTTAAGTTATGAACCAATGATCCATTTGCATATGGTGGATGCAAAATCCTAGAGGAACATCTGAATCCTTGTATGCGCATCTTTTTTTTTCATTACCTTCAGTGTTGAGGTCATTTAAGATGCTAAATGTCTGCAAGAGTGTACAGGATTGTACTCTCCTCCCCTGCCTGAGAAAATTGATCTTTTATGGCCTGTTTGGAACGGAGGAATTTTCGTTGTTCTTGCAATTTTTTCTTGTGAAATTGAACTAATTTCTGTAAAATTCCTTGGTTTCAAATGGGGCCTTAGACTCTCAAGGAGTGGTTTCATCAAAATAGGCCCCAAGGATGTTAAACATCACTCTAAATGTTAGCCTTCTTGATAATTTGGCACCGTTCTACCATTTAGCTGCATTTCCTTGCTCTTTTCACTGTTTTGGCTAACTTGAAATGACCAGAGTGCAGCCAGCTCCGTCCTTATTTTGGCTATAATGTTTTCATGCATTGACAATATTTAGAAAGCCAACTCTGTTCTTATTTTGGCCGGAACATTTTCATGCATTGACAATATTTAGAACGCATAAGCATTACAAATGCCTGCTTTTTTCGTCATGAAAATTGGCATTCTCTTCTGGTGGAAGCATGCCGACAGCGAAGGAAAAAGAACGAGGGTTAAACAGTCATTTTAATGGATAATAATTGGAAAAAAGTAAAGGTGATGCAGCTAAATTGCTGAAAGTGTCAAATTATCAATGTTTAGAGTCATTTTGATGAAACCTAATCTTTAGATCCTACTATTTAAATCACTCATTTGGAGTCAAATTTCTCGCAGTACTTGGGGCTCTTGCAGGAGTCAATTCTTTATTTACCATCCAAAAATAGCTTGATGCATTATAAGCTATTGAAAATCTTAAGTTTCCTTATCCGTCAAATCTAAAACTTATGTCTTTCATGCCATCTATATCAACTTCACTCACAATTTTTTAAATTTGTACTAAAAATGATACTTTTATTCCTAGAAAATTATGTAATAAAATTTTACATGTTCCACCTATGTCAAGATGAAGCCATATAACACAATTTTGATTATTTTTATACCTTTACAATTTTACAATATAATAAAACATGTATAAGGTAATAATTGCATGATTTGAAATAATCATAACAAATAAATAATTTAGTCAACAAACTAAATAGTTTTTATAGTATAAATTGAACAAGAATGGTGACACAGGAGACATAAGGGCATGTGAGGCATCAATTTCAGATTCGAAAGAGGATAAAAAAATTTAATTTTTGATGGCTTGTAAAGCATTCATCTATTTTTGATAGTAAATACTCTATCGGTTCCAAAATAGAAGCATTTTTAGATTTAGTCAAAGTCAATTTTATCACTTTGATCACTAATTTCTTCTATCTCTCTTAATTAGACGTCGTCTATCCTACCTTTTTTGTGTTTATTTTGGTGTTACACTTTATCTTTTATTTTGGTGTCACGCTCTATCTTTAGACTCCAGTGCCTATGAGCATTTCCCTCCGCCCTTTCCTCTCGTGTTGTCGCCTCACCTCGGCCACCGTCTCCCGGCCTCCACTGCCCCGTCTGTGGTTCACTGCCCACCACCGCCTCATCTCCAGTACGTCGCCCCATCCCAGCCGCTGCCGCCAAGTCATCGGTTCATCGCCCCGCCTCTTGGACGTCGCCGTCGACTCGTCTCCGGTTCGACGCCTCGCTTCGGCCGCCGTCATCTCGTCTCTAGTTCGATGCCCCAACCCGGCTGCCGCCGCCCCATCTCTGGTTCGACACCCTGCCTTTACCGTCGCCGCCAAGTCACCGATTTGTCGCCCCGCCTCCCAGCTGCCGCCGCCCCATCTTCGGTTCGATGCCCCACCCTGGCCGCCGCCGCCCTGTCACCAATTCGACACCTCGGCCCGCCTGCCGCCGTCGCCAAGTTTTTGGTTCGACGTCCCGCCCTGGCCGCGGCAGCTCCGTCACCGGTTCGATGCAATAGCTATCTTGCCCTCCCCTTTTCTCGATGGTACCTTTCTGTTCGTCAATTGATCCACATCCGTCCTCATATTTTCTTCAGCATTACCTCAGTTAGATTTTAATTTCTTTTTCTGTTGATGCTAATTACACTAAAAACACACTTTTAAAGACCATTCTTATATTGGGCTGCCTTCTACCTTAATCTATTGGTAGATCCGCCTTCGGGTACAGGTAAGCCCTGACTATTTAGCAAGGGCTTTCAGACCTGGCTAAAATAAAAGGCATAAATTGTAGCTTTGTGCAGTTTATCACAAATTTTTGGCTTTTTTTTATTTTGGTCTTGACTTTTACCTCAAGTACTGGAGTGAAGGAGAAGAACTTCAAGTTCATCGGAAGGTACCAATCTATATTATTAAATATAATGTATAAAATTAATCATTCATTCATTGATTACATCATTATTATTATTATTATTATTATTATTATACTGCGTATATATAGGATGGTACAGTACTCTGAAGAGAATACTTGGTTCAATTATTAGCATCTAATTTGAATGAGTCAAGGGTTCTGCCAAAAAATATTCGAGATTACCTTTCTCATTCATGGGAAATCAAATTATTTGATAAAGTTTACGATTTAATGATTTATTTTATCTTACCTATATTGTATCGAACTTACTTGTTACATAGAAAAAATATGTCACGTTGTCTTTTTATATCGAATGTAGATTGCATTTCGTTGCCCTATCCGTAGCGTAGCACGAGCACACGGTGTAGTAATATATAATTAATAATATTTTATTATATACTCCCTCTGTTCTTTAATTGATATCGCCGTTGACTTTTAAATTCAACTTTGATCATTCGTATTATTTAAAAAATTTGCTCGAATATGTAAAATTTTAAGTTGTGATTCAATTAACGTTAATAATAAATCAAACTATATCAAATTATATAAAATTTATCAATTTTTTTGAATAAAACGCATGGTCAAAGTTTAATTTAAAAGCCAACGACGACATTAATTAAAAAACGGAAAGAATACAAATTATATTTTTTAATTAATCATTAAATAAACTTTCATAAAAATTATATTTTTATATTAAAAATTATGTAATTTTCTAAATATTACTGGTAAGAGTTAAAAAAATTTGATCTTATTTAAACCTAAAAATACTTATATTTTTGAACAGAAACAGTAAGAAATTTTCTCCTCTTGCGCGGCCTAAGCCCTATGCTTAAACCCTATCAGGAGCAACCTCGCCGGCGATTGCGATTGCGCCTCATCACCGGCGATTGGCCACCGGCTGCTGGAGACAAGACCAACCTCGCCGAGATCGTAACCCATAACCCATCAAGAGGCACCGTCCGCCTTTTCTGGCCTCCTTCTTGGCGCTCTCTTCCGGAACAAATTTCTATCCTGCTGTGTAACCATCCAGGTTTGAGTTCGATTTCTTCACTCTTTGCACCTAGCGAGCTGTGGATTCGTTTCGTCCATTAATCCATCATACTTGCGATGTTTCTGTGATTTGACATTGCAGGATCAATCTACCTGCTGCCGGAGTCAAGTCCGTTCCGGCTGTAATGTATGGTGACTATAAAAGGATGAATTTGGTCGCAATTTTTCTTTCGGGGGCTCAGTGCTGAGTTTTGACAATTTATTTTTTCCAGGTTGAGGCATGTTTCTATGAGATTCCTGCGCGATGGGGGATACCAGCTTCCATCCCAAAGGCTTCCGGTTGGCTATTCAGAAAATGTTCTCCCTCTGATTCGGAAGTTTTGTTCTGCAACCACTGAGACTCTCTCAGACATCAAAGTTAATGGAGAGTTCCCAGGGCAGGTTGCATCTGATTTATCTCATTTCGATAGTGAGACAAGCCGTGGCGACGGTACTTCTACTGCTATTAGGAAGGGATTCAAAAAGGAACTGCCAGCCAGAGGCCGACCTTATCTTTTCCAGATCGTATTGGACACTCCTAGGAACTTTCTTGAAAACGTTCTTGATAAATGGATTAAGGATGGTAACCGTCTGGAAAGGACTGACGTGTCACTTGTGTTGTTCCATCTCAAGAAGCATAGGTTGTACAGCAAGGCTTTGCAGGTATTGTTTCGTCAACTTTGTTTTGTGACTAAAGTGCTGCATCATATTATGCATCTATTTTAATACAATATGCTTCAAGTTTACAGCTAGTGGTAAATCCAGTAGTCTTCACACTTTAGCATTTAATCTGGTTTACTTTTTCATGCCATTTTGTTAATGACTATATCAAGCTGAATTACCTAGATATAGGCAGTCTCTTGTCAATGGTACCTCTTGGAACGGAGTTATGTACTCGGGCCTTAAAAAACTATACATTTTATGAGATAATATGTCAGGTTTTTATTTTAGTTCTCTACAATCTTGAAATTAGTCCTTTGTTAAAAGAAGGAAGGACACCAAAAAAGGGCCAACTATGGATCTTCGATTATTGAAACATAACTACTGGAAGGTTTTCTAAAATCTAAAAGAAACTTCTAATAAATATATAAAACTACAGAGGCCTTGACTATGGAAAGGAAAAAATTAATAATTAAAGATCTATACAGTGGCTGTTGGTTGAAGCTACTTTGTCTGAACCTTTTTATTTGATACTTCAGAATTCATGTGAGTGAAATCTGGCACTCTCAGTTTTGAATATCATATGTTTAAAATTTGGAAAACATTTCCTTTGCACTCTTAGAATGTGATGTCTATCATTTGACTCTGCGGTTCCTTGTTTAATTTGTTTAGTTGGTTGGTTGATATATCATATCTGAAAGCCCTTTATGCTCTTTACGGCCTTCTCTGGATTATATTCATGATCCCTCCATTGCTTTGGGAAACGTTCAAGTTTGGTTTATCATGAAAGGTGGAAATTTTTCATTTGAACTATTCACTAACCATATTTTTAACCCCAGTTATACAATGAAGCTTTATTTCTTGAACTATACTAGGTTTTCAACATATCGGTTTTCTGCACAGCTATGCTGCTTTGCTTATTTTTGATATATAATTCATTAAATAAATCACATGCAAATCATGCTGGTACAATGGTACAAATAGTGTAGTTTGTGAAATTTACTTTTCTATGAAATACTCGTCTGAAACAGGTTGCATGTGACATATTTGAAGTTTTTGAATTGTGAAGTGAAACTGCTCTTATTTTTTCTATTCTTGATGCCTGCAGTTTGTGGAGTGGGTTGAAAGGGGAAATAAGATGCTAAATTTCGAAGAACATGATTATGCTTGTCATCTTGATCTGGTAGCACGGAACCATGGCATCGATGCTGCTGAAAGATTCATCACGAAAGTCCCAAAACCCTTTAGAAATGTGGTGCTCTACGAAACTCTACTTGTTAACTGTGTGTCTTTGAATGATGTTCAGAAAGCAGAAGAAGTTTTTGAGAAAATAAAGAATCTCTCTTTAACTGTCTCTGCTTGCAACCAAATGTTGTTGCTGTACAAGAGGGTTGCTCGCATGAAAGTAGCTGATATTCTCACACTGATGGAAAAGGAAAACATAAAGTGTTCTCCCTTTACATACAAAGTCCTGATTGACTTGAAAGGGCGGTCAAATGATATGTTAGGCATGGAGGGTATTTTAGAGATGATGAAGGTCAATGGTGTTGAGCCTGATGTTGCCACCCAGACAATGGTTGCTAAATTCTACATAGCGGGAGGCCTCACAGAGAAAGCAGAAGAAGCTATCAGGGCGATGGAAGGATGTATAAACGACAATCGAAATGCCATCAGATCTCTTCTTGAGCTCTATGCTATTCTTGGAAAGCCAGATGATGTTGCAAGAATATGGAAGTCGTGCACCGAACCTAAGTTGGATGACTACTTGGCTGCAATTGAGGCATGGGGTAAACTTGGGCATATTGAACAAGTGGAAGAGACCTTTGAAGCCCTGCGAACGACATCACCAAAGCTCACTTCCAAGTACTTCAATGCGATGTTGAATGTGTATGCAGAGAATAAACTTCTCTCCAAGGGAAAAAAGTTTTTAGAAAGGATGTGTTCCGCTGGATGTCCAAGTAGTCCTCTTACCTGGGATGCTCTTGTTAACCTTTATGTGAATTCAGGTGAGGTGGAGAAAGCCGACTCATTTCTGCAGAAGGTGGCAGAACAAAATCCCGACAGGAAACCACTATTCCGCTCTTACGTAAATTTGCTGAAGGCATACGCAGAAAAGGGTGATATCCATAACGCTGAGAAGATATTCGATACACTAAAGAAAATGGGTTACCCAGGGAGGACTCCACCTTATGTTTTCTTACTTAAAGCTTATATTAATGCCAAGGTTCCAGCCTACGGGATTAGGGAGAGGATGAAAGCTGACAATGTGCGTCACAGCAAAGCCGTGATGGAGCAGCTGATGCATCTCGACAACTTGCAAAAAGGAGGTGATCCAGAAATGATAGAGTGAAATTTCTTTCATTATCATCCATTTATGGTTGATCACACTGAACCATGTTCAGAAAGTTCCATGCATGTATTTACTTGGAAGGGTAGGGGTAGACAGTAGGATAGAGGAATCCAGCACGATGCTGTTGTCTCTCCAACATGAAATTCATGTTCCTCCAAAATGAATTTTTAAGGCTGTTTGCTTCAGTAAGTGTAGACATTATTTTCCTGGTTGGAAGATCTCTGATGAATTAGGCAGAACTTCGCATGAGGAAACATGAAATTTTGTTAAGCTATTTGCAGCAGTTGAGCTCTAGTTGTGCATGAAATGATTGCTGACCTTCTTCCCTCCTTGATTGCAAGATCCGAGTGAAAGTTGTGAGAATTGAGACGTCAAAGTATGTGATTGCTTCCTTATTTTGTAAAATTTAAAAACAGAGGGAGTATATTGGAATAGCTGTAATCCTGTAATTAATCTACCTTGTTGCTATTACTTTCATATTACCCACAAATAAGTGATTTCTTGCAAAATAAAATCAAGAAAAGAACAAGCCAACGCACATATTAGGATCTCAGCAGCATGCTACTCCATCGATGGTTAAGTTGACATAATGACAAGCACCAAAACTTCTACACTGCGTCAAACAAAATTAAACCATACTTATCTCCAAGGGTTTTATTTCGTCACCGTATTTTTCCTTTCATTGCATTTACTCAACCAAATCTACGACATAAGTTAGGTTGAAACATAAACAAACTCCCTGCACAAACGAGGTCATATTTGTCGAAGCAACCTGAAATTGGTTCGTGATGCAATCTTTCATGAGACATACACATGGCGCACATTTTTTTTTTTACATGTGCCCACTGCTAGCATTTTGTTCAACAAGTTCATTCAAGGATCGAGGGAGTCGTTAAAAACAACAAGATAATTGTGGATACCTGATTTATGGCATGCGTTGACACCCAAAAATCAGAGCTACCAGAGTATTCGACACATTATCGAAAGGTTCGGGAGGCTCTCTCGAGTTTAGGACACCTGACTCGCCGGAGTGTTGGGCATAAGGCCGAACTATTCGACACCGGAGCAACCGGTCCGGCAAGCCTTTTGTTTGAGCTTTTTAGCTCACCGAAGCATCTGGCAATGTGTTGGATCGTTCGACAAGCCATCTCAGGTCGGGGCATGAAGCTCGCTGAAGTGTTCGGCATTGTGTCGGACTGTTCGATGAGACTTTTTAGATTCCCGGATTTACATAACGGACACTCTGGTTGAAAACTTTTTGAGCGGATTGATTCCAATTTCTTTTCTAACTTAGAGGATTTGTTGCCCTGCGGGATAAGACCATCCCACCTCTATAAAACAAAGAGCCATGGTCGGTTGAGGATATCCCAATCGAACTTATCATTTGTCAATTTTTTGTTCTCTCCAAACCCTAATTCCCTCACTCGACTCTTTTTGTTGTTATTCCTTCATCCCGACAACGTTTTAAGGCGATCCGGCTCAGCTGACCGAGCCCAGATCACCCCTAAGATCATTCTCCTCCGATGGGGTCCCTCTCGAGGCAAGGTTGTCTAGATGCTGCTCAAATCCGGTGTCAAAAGAGGCATCGGCATTTTCGCATACGACGTGCGAGCGGTGTGTTGGTCCCGGATCAATTTCGGCATCAACAGCATGTTACCAACAAATATACATGGTATAAATCATAGGATAAAGTTAAATTTACTCCCCTCAAATATAAAGCAAAATCCATATCACCTTTAAATTTTTTGGTACACAAGTGTAATATTAAGATGAAACTTTACAAGATGGTAAAACACATTATAAGTACATAAAGAAAATATATCATAAATTTTGTATCATTATTTTCATATAATTTTGTAACCTAAGTATTAATTTACTATTAAATAGCCTCCTTAGACAAATATTAATAAACAAAATTATAATATATTTTTAATATATGTTATGATATGCTTTATCATTTTATAAAGTTTGATCTTAAAATTATGCTTGCATATGGATAAATAAAAAAGATAATTTATAATGGGTGGTAAATTAAACCAAAATGAGTATTTATTGGTAATATAGACTTTAGCTATCCTTAAAGGGAGTAAATTGGACTTAATTCTAAATCATAAATAAAAATGATAACGCTAGGTTCAAATGATTTATGGTGAACCGTGTGATAAAATGAGAAGATTTTAGAGAGTTTCATATACTTCCTCTGGTTTAAATTATTGATATCGTTGACTTCTAATATCAACTTCAATCATTAGTCTTAACTAGTTCCAATGTCTGTGCTAATGCTACAGTTTATGAAAAAATATTAATTTTAAAAATAATATATTTGTTTTATTTTCTAACAATTTTTTTTAGATCTCATATATTTGTTTCCGGTAGTTGTGTTTTCTTAACTAAAATGGTCTGTTTGGGCCCATGTCTTAGGAGATCCGTAAAAACTCATCCGTTAGATTTGTAAAGGGTGTATGTAGAGATATTTCATCTGTTAAATTTATAAGAAGAGATAACTTTAATGCATTTTTCGTGTGTATCTAGTCTAACTCATCTCTGTTGAGGACATTTTACCGTGTGTACGTAGAAAAAAAACTGCGCTTTTTAAGAAGTATATATATATATATATAAAGATAGAGAAGAGATAGAGATAGAGAAAAAAAAATTGTTCCAATATGTAGAATTGTAAGTCATGTTTGAAATACTACTAATCAAAAAGCAAATAATAACAAAAAAATTTATATTTGAGAAATTTTTTTAAATTAGATGAATGGTGAAATTTAATATTCAATGTCATCAATATTTTTAAAATCGGAGAGGTATTTTTTCCTCACATGAATGTTAAACTAGACAGTTGTATTTGCATTTCACCCACAACAGCCTTGCGATCCCAGGAGCACACGGTGAGCTCTTGTCCGCTCCTCAGTCCTCACTCCGTCCTCCAGGTCAAATCCCCACGCGCACAAGAAGGCAGCAGAAATGGCGTCGGCGGCGCTCCGTCCGGCGATCCTACGCCGCATCCGCCTCTCCCCCTCCCCATCGCCGCCCCTCGCCGCGGCAGCGGCGGCGTCCCACCCGCACGCCCTGGCGCGGTGGCTCGCGCGGCCCATGTCCTCCCACGACGCGCACCTCACCCGAGAGGAGGTTGTCGACCGCGTCCTCGACGTGCTCAAGAGCCACCCCAAGGTCGACCCCGCCAAGGTAACCCCGCCCTACGCCATCCTTCCGCTCCGCATCTCATGGCGGCGGCGGCACCAAACCCTAATCCTATGACTTGGCGGTGGCGGCGGTGGCAGGTGAACCCCGATGCGCACTTCGAGAAGGATCTCGGGCTGGACAGCCTGGACACCGTGGAGGTGGTCATGGCGATCGAGGAGGAGTTCAAGCTTGGGATCCCCGACAAGGAGGCTGACAAGATCGACTCGCTCCCGCTCGCAATCGAGTACGTGGCCAACCACCCTATGGCAGCATGAGCTCTCGACGGAGGGACTTCTCTTGGTTTTTGTTTCCAGAGGACGAATAATCGGCCTGATTGGTTCAGGACAACAGGTCCCTGGTGCTCTGCATTCTGTTGCGGCTGATGATGATGTCGAAATGGAACATTAACATTTTCTTCTTGTGACAACTCAATGTTATATTCTTGTTTCTGATACCTATATGCTGTTGCTTATGAACTAGTTTGATCGGTCTAAAGCATGATCTTTATATTACAGTGATTTATTCACATGAATCAGGTTCGCAAGCAATCAGTGTGATATGCATATCTATCTACTTTCTAAGCTTATGAGAATATATTAATATTTCTAAACATTTTTGGCTGTATACTAAGTGTTCAGTCTGTATCAGACATGTTTCCTTCTCAATACAGGTGTTTCTTGTCGGTTCTTACATTTAATGGGACAACCAAGTTCCACTACATTCAAGCATACTGTCAGCATGGCATTTATACTGACATAGAGCTGATAAAAGATTAGGTACATTCTGCTGAAATGAAAATAGTTTAATAAGAGTCTTATACGATTTGCAAATGTTGGCAGAATGCCATTGGTGGGCTTATTCTGTTGCATGAATATTGATCACATCTTCCCGAGTAATGATTTCTTACAAGGTTATGTTGCTTCATGGTGAACTTTCATTGAATTATCATAGTTAGTACTCTCTTGCGTGCACTTTATTTATCCATATATTGCGAATTACCTTCACAGCGCTTGACAATTGAGGCAAGCGATATTTTAGGTAATGGGTAATTGAAATATTTTCTCTCTACCATTATTATAGATCTGTGAAGCAATTTAAGTGGTTGTAGAATGTGAATATCATTTGATTGTGGTAGATGCCATCAATTCCTACTTATCCTCAGATTTAGTACAATGGAGTATCCTTAATCCATGCTGGGATCTGTTTAACAATTTAATTTTTCCAAGCCAACTAGTCACATATATTGAATTGGTGCTAAATTTAAGGAGAATGTTAATGACATACTCTTTCTAATTGATGTGCTGCGATCATTTTCCCTAGCATTTAAATAGGGGTAGACAGTGAGTGATGCAGTAACTGCTGCCTGTTTTCTCAGTGGTCAAATGTTTTAAAATACACTTTGCAATACGCCAGACAAATATTTTGAATTAGAAGAGTTCTTGCATTACAAACTGTTTTAATTTTTTTTTATCTTCAGTGTTTATACTTTGTACACTACTTTCTGTATGTAGAACTAAGGAACTAAAGTAGCTGCATTATATAGATATTTGATTTCTTGTTGTAATTCATTAAACGTTTTGCACCTATTGGCCCATAAATGGCTGTTCTACCAATGACCAACACCTCAGTTATACTTTAAAACCGTTCAGATTTAATGTGAATATATATTCAATTTCTACATTGTTATCTTTTAACCAAGATGTGACCATTGAAAGTATGGCCTACAATGCTCTGGCAACTATTTTTCTGTGAGCACTGCTCTCTAGATGTTTGTCTAGATACACTTTTTTGCTAAGGAATTGTGGTAGTTAGCTACACCTGTTGATTCAATTGCTTCACAAAAGTTCGGTTGCTGTGGTAACCTCCAGGCCATAATGAATTGATGATCCTTATATTGTTATTATTTCTGTAGTCTCTTTCCAATACAGCAAACATATAGGTGGGGTTTGGATTTTTGGAAATGGAGAGTGGGTTTGAAATTGGGAAATAAATGAATGGTTAGGATGTAATGAGGTAGATGAATGGATGATTCAGATCATTTCTTTGTGTCCTTACCCCCAACCTAAAGATCATTTCCGGGAATCCAAACAGCACCATAGATCTTTTGGTTAGAGTTTCTGCAATATTTTTGAAGGGTTGCGAATTTTTTTTTTTTTACCTTGTCTGCTTAAAATGGTGAAGGAACCATGCTTCGTGTTTGTGTAAATGGGCAGCGCAGGACAATGTGATGCTTTTTTTATACGGGAAAATAATATGATGCATTTTTGCTCCATTATGGACAAAAATATGACACAATTCGGACGTTATAAGTATGACAACTTGTATTAATATAAATTGAGCTACAGGAACAACACATTTACACAATACTGGCTTTAAATTAACTTTTGCACAATGCCTTTTGATTTGAACAAAATCGAAACTAATTTCAACTGAATAATTCAATTGAATAAATAAAGTAGTCAGTTTGCATTACAGAGTTTTATTGTCTGTTTATATGTAAACAGATTTTGATAATGTACCGAGATGAGAAGAAAGTAACAGGTTCAGAAAATAAAATCCCAGCGGCCGATCTTAATGATCCTGAGGGATATTTGTATCAGCGCCTACCCGAACATCTCTTCCCATTCTACTTCATTCTATGTTGTACGCCAATAAAAGAAACAACTGTCTATGTTGAAAACTATCATTAAGGTGAAAATTGGTAACCTAAAGATTCAACTTCGAATCTCTTACGTAGGGATGCAAGTGAGCATGCTCACAAGTTTACATTTAGTTTAAATTTTATGGATAATTTGTAAAAAAAATTATAAAATTTGTACATTAGATATGGACATTTTAGGTATCTACCTGCATCGCTTACTTTCGTTTTGCACCTCTAGGTGCTGAAACGGTTCTTGTGTGGCCTGCTACCTGAAGAAACGGCAATGATGTTTCAAAGGTCAGCTTCATGCGTCGATGCAGTTAGCTATCCAGATCGAAGCAGATTTGTTTACATTTCTCGCAAGATGCCGGAGACACCCTAATCAACATCGGCACAATGATTTGGTAAAAAATAAGTCCTGGCATTCCAAAGAGCTTAGCTTTGTTGATTCCACAGCCAATTTTTAGGCGTCAAGCACTACGAAAGCAGTACTTTTGAATCTAGAATTTCTCGTTTCGAATGCAGAAATTGTACATAAATTTCATATCAATCAGTTCATATATTTAAAAAAATACAGAGAATAGAACAATTCTTATATTCCAAACAAGGTCTAAGTGATGTTTGGTGCTTACTATATTGTTTTTTATACATGTGTTTATTATATTGTTAGTTAGATAAATTTACGAGCGCTGCTCTGTTTTGCTTACAATTTTGACTGAGAATGTCGTGGTAGAAGAACGTGAGAGCACGAAGTATCAGCGACTTTCGTTCCATGTGCTGCATCAGGGTACCAAAAAGTTCGTGCAGCCATGTTTTCACACCAAGGTCCAGCCTCATGTGCCTACCTCGAAGGGTGCCAGCATTAGACATTGTTTCGAAGGTGGAAATTTTTCCTATGAAATTAAACTATTTTTTTAAAAAAATTTCTAGTATGTGATTTCTATGAAATTTCTATGTTTTAAGAGACTTTAAAATCTCGATCTATGAAACTACAGCACACTTTTAAAATTCCAATCTATGGACCGACAGGTCTTTAGAAAGAGGTAATGCTGAGAAATACGGAAAGCCTGAAGAGAACCATTCTGATGATAAACTGATATTTGATCCAAAAAAAAATCATTTACCATTCTTGATCATGAATTTTTGGGCAGATCTGTTAGACTAAATATATTCGGCAGGATTAGTTGCTTGTATTTCATATCTTGCATGGCACTGTTAGGCTACGATAGCAGATGCAACGGCCTCCTTCCTGATCGCGTGAATATTTGTTTCATAAGCTGTTGCGATACGGCAGAGAGGCCTGCTCCTATATGTACGCCTGTGCTATTCGTGATTAATCAATCAACGAATTCTCCTGTATATCATGGTATCACGAGGGTTGGATCCTATTCGCTTCCGCAACATCTAAACTACGCCGACGTCACGCACTGCCGTCGCCCATGGCCGCTGCGCCCAACGATTCAGTTGATGCGGCCGCTCGTCTTGTGCTGGAGCGCCGTGTTGCGTCCTCCCCGGCTGAGCGCCAAGCAGCAGCAGCTCGCCTCGAGGCAGCACATCTGGGTAGCGGTGGCCGGAAATAGAACAGTGGCGGTGGCGGCGCTCCTTCTCTCGGCGGCGGCGTGCCTGTGGCTCCTACACAGTTCATGCCTTGGGCCAAACCTGGAGTGCGACCTGGTCCAATTCCTGGTTGGCAGCCGTCCTTTGGGACATTGCAGCCGTACTGGACTCGATTTCCATGGCTGCCTGAATCTCGCCGCCTGCAGGCGTTCTACGTCGGCCCACAGCCGGTCCCTGGCACCTCACCAGGTCCGCTTCCAACCTTCGCTGTGGGGGCGCCTGGTTTTGGCCTGCCACCAGCGGCTGCGCTGGGACCGGCAACATTGCAGAAACACTTTGGTTTCCCTGTACTAGCCGACTGGATCAATCACCCTGGTGGGCTTGCTTGGGATCAGAACGCCTTGGCCGCATCCTTCAACACGGTGACGCATCAACCTCCACCGACAACTGAATGGCACATAGACACTGGTGCTGAAACTCGTATCACATCAAACTTCAGTAATCTTTACATGTCTCGTGTCTCTTCATCATCAACACCATCGCATATTATTATCGGTGATGGTTCTCTTTTACCTGTCACTAGCACCGGCTCTTCTTATTTTCTCACCACCCAGGGTAGCCTTCACTAAAATAATGTTCTAGCTTCTTCACAACTCATCAAAAATTTTATTTCTGTTTGTCAATTCACCTAGAAAATAACTGTTGAATTGAGTTTGACCCGCATAGTTTTTCCGTGAAGGACCTTAAACCTGGAGCGTAATCGCTAGATGCAATAGCTCCGGGCCCCTCTACCCTCTCCTGTCATCGGTGTTTCGACCATTATCCCTTGCTGCCGGCTGCACCTTCACGCTTTGGCATAAGCGCCTTGGTCACCTTGGCCATGACGCTTTGTCCCGTTTAGTGTCTTCTTTAGCTATTTCTTGTACTAAAAGCGAGGCAGATCATCTCTGTCACGCATATCAGCTTGAGTGTCATGTTCGCCTCCCCTTTACTCAGTCCACTTCCCGAGCTGTCAAAATTTTTGATTTAATACATTGTGATCTTTGGACCTCTCTCGTTCTTAGCATTTCTGGTTACAAATACTATTTACTTATTCTCGATGATTACTCGCATTTTTTTGGACCTTTCCCTTGCGTCTCAAATCTAAAACATTTCCTACTCTCAGTAATTTTTTTGCTTTTGTCTCCACACAGTTCGGTGCCACCATAAAAAAAGTTCGGTGCGATAATGGTCGTGAGTTTGATAACTCATCGTCCCGCGTGTTCTTTTTTTCACATGCATCACACTTCGCATGTCTCGCCCCTACACCTCACCTTAGAATGGCAAGGCCGAGCACATGATCTGCAGCACAAATAATATTATTCGTTCAATGCTTTTTCAAGCTAGCATGCCACCTTCTTATTGGGTCGAGGCACTGCACACAGCCACGCACATCCTTAACCGACTCCCTTCTAAAACCTTGGCCTATGAAACACCCTCTTTGCGCTCCATTGATCCAAGCCATCATACAGTCATATCTGTGTCTTTGAGTGTAGGTGTTACCCTAATCTCTCTGCAACCGCTGACCATAAGCTGGCTCCTCGTTCCACTGCTTGTGTTTTTCTCGGGAACCCCTCTGAGCACAAAGGGTATCGTTGCCTCGACCTTACCACTAATCGCCTTATCATCTCCCGGCATGTCACATTCGATGAGTCCTCGTTTCCTTTCTCCAAAGTCTCTGCCCTCCTTCATCCCACTTTGATTTTCTATCGGAGTTTGTTGCTAATCTTATTGCACCAATTAGTTTTGTTCGTGTTTCAGGTACTCATCAACCCTCTGCCCCTGGTGCTACATCGCATCAGGCTGCTGCCAGAGGGGCGCATCAGGTGGCTTCCATCCAGGAAGATTCTTGTGTGCCACACGTTGCATGATGCACTGCTGCCCCTGCTGGTTCCACGCCTCAGGTAGCTGCTAGCGGTGCTGCTGTGCCCAGGACGTCGACAGCAGCACGGATCCTCGACCCCTGTGACGCGCTGGTGCCTGTCACCCCAGACACGGGCTCCGGCACGCTGGTGCCTGGCGCCCCTGACACGGGGTCGGGCGCGTCATCCATGTCTGGTTCTGGTTCAGGCGGCGTCCTGCTGCCGGCTCACTCCTTGCCACCGCCTGTGAATGCTGCGCCGGTTTCTTCCCCCTGCAATGAACACAGCATGGTGACACGCGGGAAGCGGGGATTTCGCCAACCGAAGGTTCCATTAAATCTTCGCACTGCACCTTTGTCTCCGGTACCGAATGTAAGATCGTTTTCTCTCGAGTTTCTATGAGCAGATCGAGAGGGGAAGCAGTGAGGTTTTATCTTCAGTGTTCGGCTCAGCTGACTCTGAGGATGAAGACCTTGCCATCCCTTTCCTTTGTCGATGATGTCCGCGCTCGGGCGGCGAAGGTCGAAGAAGAGGAGAGGGGTCTTCGGTCGGGGTCGGCGAGGTCGAGGTCGATGGTGTGACGGTGGTGACGGAGAATCACATCGCTGGGTAGCGCACTCTCACAGATCAGCCTGAGGTTTTGGAATGTTGGGTGGAGTTAGGGCGACGGCCAACCTCGTGGTGTGTGCTCCGGCTACCCCACCTTTCCTTTTATATGGTGCTGTGCGACTGGGGCTCAGCAGCTACAAGGCTGGGCGCTCCCGATCAGTTGACCGTTGGGCCAACTGAAGACGAGATCAAGGCCAACTGGATGAGATCAACCTAACATTCTCCCCCGATCTCAGTCTACACTTTCAATTTTATTCCATCACAAATTAGTGCATAGAACATGTCTCATCGTCACGGTCAATCGCCGATTGATTTAACAGCTACAATACACCTCTCTGTTCTGAAATAGTTACTTATCTTTGGACCATATTTTCGTTCAAGAATCATAGGCTTTCCCTTAAACCTATGCCAGCTACATGTTCTCTGAACACGTTGGGTGGTAAACCTTTTGTAAGCGGATCCGCTAACATCTTTGCGGTACTTATATGCTCAAAACTTATAATATGATCCGAAACTTTATCTTTCACAACATAGTACTTTATATCAATGTGATTGGCAGCACTACTTGACTTATTGTTGTGGGCATACGTTACTGCTGGTTCATTATCGCAGTACAACTTAAGTGGTCTATTGATATCGTCAACCACTTTTAAATCGGGTATGAACTTTTTTAGCCAGTTCACCTACCCTGTAGCCTCATAACATGCTACAAACTCGGCATACATTGTGGACGATGTAGTGACGGTTTGTTTTGAGCTTTTCCACGATATAGCTTCTCCTGCAAGAGTGAACACATATCCGAATGTCGATTTTCTATTATCTCCCGCATAATCAGAATCTGTGTACCCCACTATATAGAGTGAATCTGATCTTCTGCATGTCATCATAAGGCCTTTTGTTCCTTGCAAATAACGTAAGACTTTCTTTACCAATTTTTAGTGCTCCATTTCAGGATTGCTCTGGAATCTGCCAAGTAACCTGGTAACAAACGCTAAGTCAGGACGCGTACACATTTGAGCATACTGCAAGCTTTCGACAGCTGAAGCATATGAAACCGTTTTCATTTGATCGATCTCATATTAGTTCCTGAGGTATTGAAAATTCCCATATCTGTCGCCCTTGACTATAGGAGCAGGTGATGAACTACATTTATGCATACCGAATTTCTTTAAGACTTTTTCTATGTATGCTTTTTGTGACAGTCCCGATACCCCTTTATTTTTATCTCGATGAATTTTGATCTCTAGAACGAACGAAGCTTCACCAAGGTCTTTCATATCAAAATTTGAAAACAAAAACTTCTTCGTTTCCAGTAGTAGACTAACATCATTACTAGCCAGTAAGATATCATCCACATACAGGATTCTGTAGATAAACTTTCCATTCTTGAACTTTGCATAAACACAATTGTCTTCTATATTCTCTTTAAACCCAAATTTCTTTATCGTACTATCAAACTTCAAGTACCGGCTTGTTTTAACCCATAAATCGATTTTTTTAGGCGGCATCCCATTCGTTCATTTTCTTCCACGACAAAACTTTCGGTTGTGCCATGTAAACATTTTTCTCTAAATCTCCATTGAGAAATGCCGTCTTTACATCTATTTGATGTAATTCTAAGTCATAATGTGCTACTAAAGCCATTATGATTTTGAAAAAATCTTTACACGAGACTGGAGAAAAGGTCTCGTTGTAATCAATCCCTTCTTTTTGTGTAAAACTTTTTGCCACAAGTCGCACTTTATATCTTTCTACATTCCCTTAGGAGTCAAGTTTTGTTTTGTAGATTCATTTACAGCCTACTGTTTTGGCTCCTTTAGGAATTATTTTTAAGTTCCAAACTTTATTAGCCTTTATGGACATCATTTCTTCTTTCATGGCCTCAAGTCATTTTGAAGAATGTTCACATCTCATGGCTTCTTCAAATGAGGTGGGATCATCCTTCATTTGAAATTTCTCTGTATGATAAATTTCATAATCATCAAAAATAGCTGATCTTCTAACTCTTTGAGACCTTCTCGGGGCCTCCTCATTTGGCACATTTTCTGTTTGAGGTTGTTGTTGCTTCCCCTCATGTGTGGCAGCGGGTTCTATAAGATTCTGAAGAACAGATTCCTCATCCATATTCATTGTTGCCACAGGAGGAACAATAACAGGTGTTGACACTACAGTGTCTTGCATTGTCGATGCAGCGACAGCAAGCAGTGAGAAAAATAGCTCTTAAATCATTGGAGTGGGCACATATGCCCGCTTCTCTTCAAGATCAATTACTCGAGCTACCTTGCTCCTCTTCATCATCTCATCCTCTAAGAAGACAGCGTGTCTCGTTTATACAAACTTTGTATATCTGTCTGGACAATAGAAACGAAAACCTTTTAACCTTTCAAGGTAGCCAATGAAATGACAACTTACTGTTTTGAGATCAAGCTACCCAATATTTGGGTTAAATACTTTAGCCTTAGCAGGGCTCCCCTGTAACAACCAGGATTTTTCATACTTTTTGATAAGTCCCGATCTTCCGTGACCATGCTAATCCCAGAAGGTTGGCAAGCACGATATCACAAGTGATCAATCAAGAAACCATAACAGAAGTATTAGACAAGAAACGAGAATAGAAAATAGCAAGTCAAAGCAAATTATTAGAATAAAATTCTCCAAAGGGGTCCATCGACACACAGGCCGAAAATTTCTCAGAGCAGATAGATCACTATTGAGAATCTAACAAGAGCGACAGCGAAAGCATCAGCATGGCAGCAGTAGCGAACCTCCTCCACACAGGCTAGCTTGAGCGCAGGAGCAGACTTCATGGTTCGTCAGAGACGTAGTCGAAGTCGAAGCTGAGAGTATCCTCTGAAAACAAAAAATTAGAAAGCCGTAAGTACGAATACTCAGCAAACCGCGTACTAGCTAACAACAATGTATGTATGCAAAGGGTTTCAAAGGTAAAAGCATAGCTCAAGTGCTAAATGCAAGTTTAAAACATTTTATTTTATTTTAAAGATGCAAGAAAGCTTTATTTTAAAACTGTCAAATTTTATTATCTTGCCCCGCAGAGATCTCTGTTATCTCGAACGGGAGTTCATTTTAATGCCGATGTAACCTCCACACTCGGCCACAGCTCAAAGGCCGGAGTCAAAAACATTTTGAAATAGGAGAGGAGGAAAAAAAACAAAACTACTCAACGAGGAGCACAACTTAGGGGGTGTCCTTCCAAAAGGACGTAGCAATGCGCATCCTCTAAAACTCTGCAGAGGTTATGCACCTGGACCCACGAGAAGCGTTATTGAGAACTACCGTCGTAGCCCCGACGAACACACAAGACCCGTCCACAAGCTTTAACTGGTGTCATCCGTCCTTTAGAACAGGGATCCCAAATGGCTACGCAATTAGGTCCTGGAGCTGTGAGGAGGCTACCACTGATCAAGTGGGGTATCTCGATCTCATGTGGGGAGTCATAGCTCTAAACCACACTAACACAACACCACCAACCCACGGGTAAATAGCCAGTCTCGGCAAGCTTTAAAATCAAGCCAACTGTCCATACAAGGTAACGTAGTGTGCATGGTTGTCAACGGAGCGTACAGGGCTCGAAGAACTCGATCCTTAATTGCCGGGGCAAGCACTATCTCCAACCTCAACGCTAACAACGAGTCTCATGGAAAGATCCCAGCCCGGATCTTCTCATTGTACCCGCAACAGATACGCCCACAGGGGCTTCTCAAAAGTCCCCCATCTCCTCATACTCCATCCTGCCCCCGCTAAATAGTTATGTATAGTTATTTGCAAAACTCACACATTTGAATCATAATTCAAAAGCATTTAACACAAATTCCATTTTTATAGTGATAGGTGTGAGATAAAAATAAATACGATTAAGCATGGTTAAGCATAAAAATAAAATAAATATTCTAAAGCAATCCTAGGGTTCATATTTGTGGAATAGTAAATATGCACGGCTTAGAAATGTTGCTAACATATTTTAAAATAGTTGACATGCGAATTAGAGTTGCAAACAAAACATGCAGTTTAAAATACTGGAACAAAGCGATCAAGGAATGCGGCTTGCCTGATAACTCGGGATCGAAGTCGGGATCCGGGTCGTCGAAGTGAGCGGGCTCGCGGAACTCCTCCTCGGGATCAGCAGCTAATCACAACACGAACAGGAGTCAGACACTAAGTACGCGACAATTAAAACCGGTAATTAAATCTAAATTGAAACTACTAGACTAAACGTGCGCAAAACGTTTCCCGAAAAATCTTACACGACAATCGCGACGAGACAAATTAACAGAGCAATTTTGGGAAAATGACTGAGATCAAAACGGAGTTCCAAAAAATCGTAGACGATCTAGACAACAAAAAATTAGATTAATCACAGAATAATTAATCGCAACTTGATTAGCAACTAACTAACTACTCTCACTAGCAACCAACTTCACGGTCTAAAACACGAGAGGGATTTGATTCTCACCACAGAAGAAAAAATCTGGTCGGCCAACACATAGATAACGACGACAAAAAAAAAATGAGAACAGCGGCGACCACAGCTTCACATACCGCCCATGACTGACAATCCTGAGAAAGTTTGAGCGGTGCCTTCTGCTAGCTCTCTGCCACTGCGCGCGGCCACCAAGATGCATCAGTCCACTAACACAAACCAAGGCGCGCACAGCCACAAATCCATGGTCAAAACACCGCTGAACAACACTGACTAACAACAATTCCATCACCTGCACTCAGAGTCTAATCGATCCAACTCTCACAAACGCGATCGACAGCTACTGACATGCGAAAAACCAAAATGCTGGAGAGAAGAATAGAATTGCTCACCACAGCTAGCACAGGAACAGTGCAGGGGAGCAGATCGACAAACGAGACAGGAACGGCGCTGCCGGGCCGAAGCAGGTGGACGACATGACGACTGCAGCACGGCAGACGCAGATCGGAGCGGGACCAACGGGTCGAAAAGTCGACGCGGCAGCAGACGGCTCAGACGGGTCGGCGATCGAGGCGGGGACGAGCGATGTCGGCGACGGCGACGCGTGGAGCTTCGTGCGAGTACGGCTCGGGGGGTGACGGCGACGGTGACGCGCTGGACGGAGTAGGACGCGGACGACGTGGAGGCGCGTGATCGGATGGGCAGGCGCGGGAATCGGCGGCGCGTGGAGCGAGGTGGAGATGGCGACGCGAGAGGAGAAAACGGTTGCTGAAATTTTTGGAGAACGAAAAGGAAAGGAGAAAGGGGATAAGAATAGAAAAGGTTTTTATAGGAGAAATTAAATAGGGTTGAGGGTAGGAGAGCATAAAATTGAGAAAATGATTAGTAAAATTATTTAAGGATCTGAAAATTAATTAGAAAATTTCTCGAAAAAATAATTTTAGCCCCAACGAAAATATCGCGGACTAAATTATTCGGCACCGGAACAATTTAAAAGGAAGGATTTTGAATTAGACAGTACGAAATTCGGGACAGATGATACTTGATCAGAACAGAAATTGGAAAATTCGCCGCTTTATTAATTTGAAATTTACAGGATGTTACAGACTCCCCCCGTGATAGGATCTCGTCCTCGAGATCAAGAAGCGGACTCAAACAGATAGGGAAACTCTTTCTTCAGATCATCTTTCTTCTCCCATGTAGCCTCTCGCTCAGTGTGGTTGCTCCACTGAACCTTGAGAAACTTGATCTTGGACCTCTGTGTTTCTTTGAACGTCTCATCAAGAATCTTCACCGGATACTCCAGTGCTCGAGCGTGTCCTGAATATCCAAAGCATCAGGGACAACCTGCTCCCCCAACACTCGAATACACTTCTTCAAGTGAGAGACATGGAATACCGGATGCACACCCGCAAGCTCGGATGGCAAGTTCAACCTGTAAGCAAGATCACCGATCTTGCTGAGAATCCGAAAAGGACCAACAAACCTCGGAGCCAACTTCCCTCGGACATAGAAGCGACGCGTGCCACAAACAGGCGACACCTTGAGATACACCCAATCATCAACCTCGAAAGAAAGGGGCCTCCTCCTCTTATCCGCATAACTCTTCTGACGACTCTAAGCAATCCGGAGATGCTCTCTAATCTTCTCAACCTTCTCCTCAGCAACTCTGATAGAATTAAGACCAAAGAAAGACCTCTCACCAATCTCTGATCACATGAGCGGGGTACGACATCTCCTACTATACAACGCCTCAAAATGTGACATACCAAAATTGGCCTGAAAACTGTTGTTGTAAGAGAACTCCGCAAAAGAAAGACTGTCCTCCCAGCTCAGCCCATAGGTGATCACACAAGCCCTCAACATATCCTCCAGAATCTGGTTCACCCGCTCTGTCTGACCATCTGTCTGAAGGTGATAAGCTGAACCATACACCAGGTGTGTACCCATAGCTTCATGCAAGCTCCTCCAGAATCTCGCGGTAAACTGAGGCCCGCGGTCAGACAGAATGCTCCTCGGTGCACCATGCAACCTCACGATGTGATCAATGTACAACTTGGCCAACTGATCAACTAAGTACCTTTCATTCACAGGGATGAAATGAGCGGTCTTTGTCAATCGATCCACCACCACCAAGATAGCATTATGATGACGAGACGTCAACGGCAAACCCGTGATGAAATTCATACTGATGTCATCCCACTTCCATGAAGGGATCGACAACGGCTTCAGCAATCCAGCCGGCCTCTGGTGCTCAGCCTTAACTCGCCGGCAAATATCACACAAGGCAACATACTCAGCAATGTCTGCCTTCATGCCAACCCACCAGAAACGAGTCCTCAGCTCCTCGAACATCTTGGTGCAACCTGGGTGGATAGAAAACCTCGAATCATGAGCCTCTCTCAGAATTGCATTCCGCAACTCTGACACCCTCGGAACACAGATACGGTCCTCAAACCACAAAGCACCCTGCTGATCCACACGAAAACCCGGTGCTTTGCCTCTCCTCATCTTCTTCGAGATCGACTGAACCTCTCTATCATGCTTCTGAGTTAACTTGATCTCCTCAATCAACAACGGCTGCAACCTGAGCTCGTGCAAGAAACCCTGAGGAACAATCTCAACTCTCAAACTGGTCAGATCTGCAAGGATCTCCGACTGCCCAGATATCAAAGAAGAACAATAAGGCTTACGACTCAAAGCATCAGCTACCGCATTGGCTTTGCCCAGGTGATAGTTGATGTTAAGATCATAATCTTTGATCAACTCAAGCCACCTCCTCTGCCTCATGTTCAGCTCTGGCTGGGTGAAGATATACTTGAGACTCTTGTGGTCGGTGAAGATCTCACATCTGTTGCCGATCAGATAGTGCCTCCAAATCTTCAAAGCATGGACAACAGCTGCCAACTCAAGATCATGCGTCGGATAGTTCAACTCATTCTTCTTCAACTGCCTCGAAGCATAGCAAACCACCTTCTTGTTCTGCATCAGCACACCACCCAAACCTTGACGAGAAGCATCACAGAAAACCTGGAAATTCTGGTGAATATCCGGTAAGGTCAAAACAGGCGCAGATGTCAACCTCGTCTTCAGCTCCTGAAAACTCCTCTCACAAGCATCAGACCAGACAAACGGCACTTCCAACTAAGTCAACTCGGTCATAGGCTTTGCAATTTTGAAGAAGTTCTCAATGAATCAGCGATAGCAACCTGCCAATCCAAGAAAACTCCTCACCTCAGAGACTGACCTCGGAGACTCCCACTTCACAACAGCCTTAACCTTCTCGGGATCAACAGCAACGCCCTCAGCTGTAACAACATGGCCCAGAAAAGCAACATTTTCAAGCCAAAACTTGCACTTGCTGAACTTGGCATACAGCTGATGAGATTTCAACCTACCAAGCACAACTCTCAGATGCTGCTCATGCTCTTTCGCTGACTTGGAGTAGACAAGGATATCATCAATGAAAACCACCACGAACTTATCCAACTCAGCCATGAACACCTTGTTCATCATGTTCATGAAGTAAGCAGGGGCATTAGTGAGTCCAAAAGAAACGACCAGAAACTCATAAGACTCATACCTCGTCATGAACGAAGTCTTCGGAATATCGGAAGGGCGAATCTTCATCTGGTGATACCCCAATCTCAAATCAATCGAGGAAAAGAACTTCGCACCCTTCAACTGATCCAACAAATCATTGATCCTCGGCAAAGGGTACTTGTTCTTTATTGTCACCTCATTCAAAGAATGGTAGTTAACGCACATGCGCATTGACCCATCCTTCTTCTTCACAAACAGCACTGGGGCTCCCCACGGCGAATCACTCGGCTGAATGAACCCTTTACTCAAGAGCTCATCAATGTTCTCCTTAAGCAAAGCAAGCTCATCGGAAGACATCCGGTACGGCCGCTTCGCAATCGGCGCGGTACCAGGAAGAACATCGATCACGAACTCAATATCTCGATCTGGAGGATGTCCCGGCAACTCATCGAAAACACTTCTGGAAACTCATGAATTACAGGAATCTGCTCCAAAGATAACTCCTGCAAGCTGCAAACTGAAGGTGGAACTCTGGATGCTCTAGGAGCACACACCACTCGAACACCGTGGTGGTTAACCAAAGACATAACCCTCTCAGCACAAGTAATGACTCCCTTGTGGCTCGCTAGCCAATCCATCCCCAAGATGACATCAATGTCGCGTGAGGGAAGGACGATGAGATCGGCTATAAAGACCACACTCTCAATCAAGATCCGAGCACCTCTACACTCAACACGACTCTTGTAGACTCCAAGAGGTAAAGTGGTAAGTGTAGGTATAGCTAAGAGTGAGGTAGGGAGACCGTGTGTAGACGCAAACGCCGACGACACAAACGAATAAGTAGCTCCCGAATTGAACAAAACCGTCGCTAAGTGAGAGTGAACCAAGAACTCACCAACGACGACGTCAGGTGCCTCCTGAGCCTCCCCCACCAAGATGTGGTTCAGGCGGCTGCGCGTGACGCTTGGCTGAGCAGCGCCACGGCCCGCTAAACGCACTCCTCGTCCTCCTGACTGGTGCAGTGGCCTAGCGGAAGTGGCAAACTGAACACCACCTCCCCCAGGTCCCTGCTGCTGGCGCCTCGGACACTGAAACGTCTAGTGACCCTCCTAGCCACACTCGAAGCAGCGAACCGAGGGCTGACCCGCTGTCGGACGGAAAGAGAACTGCTGCTGCTGAAAGGCACCTCTCTGGCTCTGAGAACTCTGCTGCTGGACTGAAGCTGGAGCTAGAGCAGGAGCAGTGGATCGGGCGAAGGTGGGCTGTCCCGATCTTTGCTGGAAAGAACCACTGAAACGTTGACGCTGCGAAGCCTCACGACTGGGTCCCTGACCAAGAGCCCTCCTCTTAGCATCCCTGGACCGGTCGAGCTTCTGAAGTGACACCTCCAAGGCCAGACATTTGTCAATCAGCTCACGAAGGCTCCTCTGAACACCACCATCTAGATACGGGAGCATCTCAAGATTTAGTCCCTTTCGGAACCAGTACATCTTGCGACACTCAGTCGAGACCTCCTCAGGTGTAAAGCGGCTCAGCTGAGTGAAACGGTGAGCGTACTCAGTGACAGACATACCTCCCTGACGAAGGTTACGAAACTCCTCCACCTTCGCCTCGATGGCTCCCTCAGAGATGTGAAAACCACAGAAAGCAGTGACGAAGTCGTCCCAAGTGAACTGCTCTGGGTCGTCGAGAGTGGCGTAAAGAGTGTCCCACCAAGTACCAGCTGCACCTGTCAACTGGTGAGCTGCCAGACGAACTGCCTCCCAGTCATCGTACTGAATCAGGTCCAGCTTCTTCTCAATATCCCTGAGCCAATCGTCAGCATCCAGAGGATCAACTACACGGTCAAAAGTGGGTGGGCGCATGCTCAGAAACATCGCCATGCGAGAACTGGCTGGCTGGTGGTACTGTGCTGCGTCAGAAGCAGGAGCACGACCACAAGGCTGCTGCTGTAACTGCTCGACAATTCGCTCAAGCAGAAGCGTTTGTCGGGCCATCACCTTCGCCAGGTTCGGAGCAGCTAGAAGCTCCTCACCAGGCGCGGCAACACCAGCAGGCTCAACTCTAGGGTCCATGGTAGCTCCCCTGCCACGCCCTCCAGCCTGAGGAACTGGTGTTCCAACACGGCCACGCCCACGACCAACTCCAGGCGCGTCAACCGCAGGTGGCACTGGTACACGGCCTCCAGCACCGCGACCACGACCTCTGAGGGCAGCACCACGACCATGCCCAGCGGGTGACGGTACCTCAGAGTCCTCCAGAGCGGCCTCCTCAAAACGAGCGTGAAGGCGTCCAAACCTCCTCAAAGCCATCTGTTGCAGGAAAAATATTTTTGATTAGAAAGATAGCATCAACAAAAACAAAAATTACTGAAAAAGATAGAAGATCAGCAGATCAGGACAAGAATAACTAAACCAGCACAACTCCAAGGAAACAAGACTTCCATCAAACAAACAACGAGATTTAATCAAACAAGACTTCTATCAAACAAACGACGAGATTTAAGAAAACAACTTTCACGATAAAGGTTTGTTTGCAGATTAGGAAATCTAGAAATAATCCTTAGATACGTCTAGTTCTACGGTTTCGCTCCTACGGTCAAGTATGGCTCTGATACCACCTGTAACGACCGAGATTTTCCTTACCTTTCGATAAGTCCCGATCTTCCATGACCATGCCAATCCCAGGAGGTTGGCAAGCACGATATCACAAGTGATCAATCAAGAAACCATAACAGAAGTATTAAACAAGAAACGAGAATAGAAAATAACAAGTCAAAGCAAATTATTAGAATAAAATCCTCCAAAGGGGTCCATCAACACGCAGGTCGAAAATATCTCAGAGCAGATAGATCACTATCGAGAATCCAACAAGAGCGACAGCGGAAGCATCAACATGGCAGCAGTAGCGAACCTCTACACAGGCTAGCTTGAGCGCAGGAGCAGACTTTACGGTTCGTCAGAGACATAGTCGAAGTCAAAGCTGAGAGTATCCTCTGAAAACAACAAATTAGAAAGCCGTGAGTACGAATACTCAGCAAACCGCGTACTACCTAACAACAATGTATGCATGCAAAGGGTTTCAAGGGTAAAGGCATGGCTCAAGTGCTAAATGCAAGTTTAAAACATTTTATTTTATTTTAAAGATGCAAGAAAGCTTTAATTTAAAACTGTCAAATTTTTTTATATTGCCCCGTAGATATCTCCGTTATCTTGGACGGGGGTTCATTTTAATGCCGATGTAACCTCCACACTCGGTCACAGCTCAAAGGCCGGAGTCAAAAACATTTTGAAATAGGAGAGGAGGAAGAAAAACAAAACTACTCAACGAGGAGCACAACTCAGGGGGGTGTCCTTCCAAAAGGACGTGGCAATGCGCATCGACTAAAACTCTGTAGAGGTTATGCACCTGGACCCACAAGAAGCGTCATCGAGAACTACCGTCGTAGCCCCGACGAACACACAAGACCCGTCCACAAGTTTTAACTGGCGTCATCCGTCTTCCAGGATAAGGATCCCAAATACCTACGCAATCGGGTCCTGGAGCTGCGAGAAGCCTACCACTGATCAGGTTGGGTATCTCGATCTCATGTGGGGAGTCATAGCTCTACACTACACTAACACAACACCGCCAACCCACGGGTAAACAACCAGTCTCGGCAAGCTTCAAGATCAAGCTAACTGCCCATACAAGGTAACGTGGTGTGCATGGTTGTCAACTGAGCGTACAGGGCTCGAAGGACTCGGTCCTTAATTACCGGGGCAGGCACTGTCTCCAACCTCAACACCAACAATAAGTCTCACGGAAAGATCCCAGCCCGAATCTTCCCGTTGTACCCGCAACAGGTACACCCACAGGGACTTCCCTAAAATCCCCCAGCTTCTCATACTCCATCCTGCCCCCGCTAAATAGTTATGTGCAGTTATTTACAAAACTCACACATTTGAATCACAGTTCAAAAGCATTTTACACAAATTCCATTTTTATAGTGACAGGTGTGAGATAAAAATAAATACGACTAAGCATGGTTAAGCATAAAAATAAAATAAATATTCTTAAGCAATCATAAGGTTCATATTTGTGGAATAGTAAATATGCACGGCTTAGAAATGTTGCTAGCATATTTTAAAATAGTTGGCATGCGAATTAGGGTTGCAAACAAAACATGCAGTTTAAAATACAGGAATGGCGCTGTCGGGCCGAAGCAGGCGGACGACATGACGACTGCAGCACGGTCGACGCAGATCGGAGCGGGACCAACGGGTCGAAAAGTTGACGCGGCAGCAGACGACTTAGACGGGTCGGCGATCGAGGCGGGGACGGACGATGTCGACGACGGCGACGTGTGGAGCTTCGCGCGCGGACGGCTCGGTGGGGCTGGCAACGCAGAGAAACCGAGCGAGTGAAACGAGGACCGAGGCAGGGTCGGTGACGGCGATGGTGACAGAAGCCGGTGACGCGCGGGACGGAGTAGGACGCGGACGACGTGGAGGCGCAGGATCGGACGGGCAGGCGCGAAAATCGGCGGCGCGGGGAGCGAGGTGGAGAAGGCGACGCGAGAGGTGAAAACGGTTGCTGAAATTTCTTTAGGGATCTGAAAATTAATTAGAAAATTTCTCGGAAAAATAATTTTAGCCCCAAAGAAAATATCGCGATCTAAATTATTCGGCACCGGAACAATTTAGAAGGAAGGATTTCCAATTAGACAGTACGAAATTCGAGACAGATGATACTTGATCAGAACAGAAATTGGTAAATTTGCCGCTTTATTAATTTCAAATTTACAGGATGTTACATCCCCCATACATGTAAGTGGTTTAGTGAGGAAACTCTTTTTGTCCACAATTCGTACGATGTTTTGAGCACTGACTTACTTGGTACTCTATTGAGAACATGAATGGCGGTTTTTAACGCCACCATCCACAAACTCAATGGTAAAGTGGAATAACTCATTATGCTTCGCATCATATCCATCAGGGTACGGTTACGTCTTTCAGGTACTCTATTTTATTGAGGTTCACCCGGTGTAGAATACTGAGCAACTATGCCATTCTCCTGTAAGACCTTGCAAAAGGTCCAGAAACTTAGCCATATGAGGTATGCCGACCGTAGTACTCCCCCCCTCCACAGTTAGATCGGAGTATCTTAATCTTTACATTGTGTTGGTTCCCAACTTCAGCCTTAAATATCTTGAATTTATTCAAGGCTTCTGTTCTTTCTTTGATCGGATAAATATAGCCATAACGGGAGTAATCATCTGTGAATGTTATGAACGAGTCATAACCATCCACACTTTTCACAGAAAATGGACCACAAATGTCTGTGTGAATAATTTGTAGAATTCATGTGCTTCTTTTGGCATCTTTCTTAATTTTCTTTGCATATTTTCTTTAATGCATTCTCTACATTGTTCTAAATCTGAGAACTTTAATGGAGGAAGAATATCATTCTTTATTAATCTTTTTATTCTTCCCCTCGAAATATGGCCTAAACGACAGTGCCATAATTTCGACAAAGCATCATGAGTTCTCTTTCGTTTTCTGTTTACATTTGAAGACGAGGGTTCACATACTTTGTCGCTCGCAATGTTACCATCATCGCATACAACATTCACATCATCATGTAGTGATAATAAGTAAAGTTCATTTTATAAGATGGCAAGGCCAACGCATTCTTTATTAAACATTATTTCACATTTGCCATTTCTAAAATGACAATCATAACCATCATTGTCCAAACATGAAACACTAATCAAATTTCTCTGTAAAGAGGATACATAAAAAACATCTCTAAGTAAAAGAGTGAAGCCATCAGCTAGCTCTAATGAAAGATCACCAACGGCTTCAACATCTGCTTGGACTCCATTTGCAACTTTAACGCATCTTTCTTTTCTTTGCGTAGTCCTTGTCGAACGAAATCCCTGCAAAAAATTAGCAACATGAACAGTTGCTCCAGAGTCAATCCACCAAGTGGATTTTGAATATTGCACATATAGAGATTCATTTATGAAAGTAATAATGTTCTCACTTTTCTTTGCCAGGATCATCTTTAAGTAATCAGGACAATTTTTTTGTAATGTCCTATCTTCTTGCAGTGAAGACACTGATTTTTCTCCACAGCAAACTTGTTCTTTTGATGCTGATGTACTATAGGAGCTTTTCCCTTATTTCTTTTCTTATTTTCTTTTTCATAGTTGATAGAACCACCATGTGAAGCCTTTATCATTTTCTCTTCTTGCACACACATAGCAATGAGCTTCTCTAAGTCCCATTTCTCGGGCTGTATATTGTAGTTAACAAGAAAAGTGTCAAACTCTTTGGGCAAGAAAGCAAAAATCAGATAGACAAAAAACTCATCCTTAATGGCCAGATCCATTGGTTTCAGCTTAGATGCCAAGTTGCTCATCTTTAGTATATGCTCTCTTATGCCACCGCCACCATCAGAGTACCTTTCTGTAATAAGCTGCTTGATCAGCTGTGTTGCATATATGTCTTTAAAGAACCAGTGAACTTATTCTTTATTTTGTCAAGGTACTCCGTTACAGTGTTACACTCTGGGCTTGTTGGTTGTGACCCATTTTATATGCTCAAGGTCATAGAACATCTTTAATAGAGCATAGTCCCTCTGTCTAGTCTGCCAAGCAGCATCAGCTTCATTTTCTTTTCTCACTGGCTCCTCAGGCTCAGTGGGACATGTTGTGATGAGGACACAGTCCACCTCAGCCAAGATAAACATAAGGTCTATCTTTTTCGTCCACTCTCCATAGTTATCTTCTTTGAGAGTGGGGATCTCTTTGATACAACTCATCAAGTTGTATCCTTCTGAAAAATAATTCAAATAAAGTGTGAACATAACAATAAAATCATATATATTAGTTCCAATGTTGGTCAAAATTAAGACATACAATTTGTCTATACATTAAATCTACATCACCATTGGGCAGAAATAGAAATAATGCATAAAAAATTATCAATTAAAAATTATAATACTGTTATTATCAACGTTGGTCATAAAAATAACAATATCATAATTTTTCTGAAATTATATCTATTTTTCAAAATTAAATTCTCTCGTTGGTTCGAATTTAATAATGAAATTAACAAATTTAAATACACAGCGGAAAATAAAATTTTCTCTATTTTTCAGAAGCAATTATTGTACATTTCTATTCTGTCAAAATTTGCTAATTTTTGCCTAATTATTTCTATAAAAAAATTAGCAAAACAATTAATTAAATTACTTCTGAAAAAGAAAAAACAAAACAGAAAAAACTTTGAATCGGGCCGAAATTGCGCGCGGCCCAGCAGGTCTTTCGGCCCAGCTCAACGCGGCGCGAAAAACCAGACAAGGCAACCCTAACTCATTTCTCTCCCTCGCGCTCTCTCTCTCTCGCGCTCGCTCTCTCGCTCTCGCGCACGGTCTCTCTCGCGCGCGGCACTCCGGCGACTTGCAGCGCGCCGCACGACCCTTGCCGGTGCACGCGCTCACCTGAGAGTGGAGCGTGCCACCGTCAAGGGGTGGTGCAGTCGCGGCGCCTCTGTGACCGACGCTCGAGAACTCGAGCAGCGACGCGGCCGTCGACGACGGTGTCGTCGACGGCGAGGTGAGGCCAAGGTAAGCCTTTGCCTCTCTTTTCCCTTCCCCTCCCTCGGTCGCTTTTTCCTCGACAGGTTAGGGTTAGGGTTAGGGTTTCGGATCCGGGGTCTTTGGGGTTGGTGGCTCTCGATCTGCTCGATAGAGTGGCTCTGATACCATTGTAAGATCGTTTTCTCTCGGTGTTTCTATGAGCATATCGAGAGGGGAAGCAGTGGGGCTTTACCTTCGGTGTTCGGCCCGGCCGACTCTGAGGATGAAGACCCTGCCATCCCTCTCCTTTGTTGATGATGTCCGCGCTTGGGCGGCGAAGGTCGGAGAAGAGGAGAGGGGTCTTCGGTCGGGGTCGGCGAGGTCAAGGTCGATGCTGAGAGCGGTGATGGAGAATCCCGTCGCTGGCAGCGCACCCTCACAGATCGGCCTAAGGTTTTGGAATGTTGGGTGGAGTTAGGGCGACGGCCAATCTCGTAGTGTGTGCTCCGGCTCCCCCACCCTTCTTTTTATATGACGCTGTGCAACGGAGGCCAAACAGCCACAAGGCTGGGCGCCTCGATCAGGGCACTGGAATCAGTTGGTCGTTGGGCCAACTGAAGACGAGATTAACTTCAGTTGGCCGTTAGGCCAACTAGATGAGATCAACCTAACACCGAAGACTTACAGAGGTGCTCTGGCTAATCCTAACTGGCGAGAAGCAACGACCGAGGAGTATTCCGCTCTACTTGCCAATAACACATGGGATTTAGTTCCCCGTCCTCATGACGCCAACATTGTTACTGGCAAATGGGTATACCGCCACAAGTTTCCTACTGATGGGTCTTTGGATCTTTGGAGAGATACAAGGCCCGTTGGGTGCTTCATGGCTTCAAACAGCGTCTAGAAGTTCATTTTGATGAGACCTTTAGCCCAGTGGTAAAGCCTGTTACTATTCGCACAATGCTTACTGTTGCTCTATCTAATGATTGGCTTGTTCACCAGCTGGACGTAAAGAACGCATTTTTACATGGCACTTTTGATGAGACAGTTTATTGTGTACAACCTTCAAGATTTGTTGACAGCACCCATCCATATTATGTCTGTCGTCTGAACAAATCTCTTTATGGTCTGAAACAAGCTCCCCGTGCATGGTATATTCGCTTCGCCACTTATATCCTCTCACTGGGCTTTGTTAGTGCTTGGTCCGACACTTCATTGTTTATTTATCGGCATGGAGATGATACAGTGTACCTGCTTCTCAATGTTGATGACATTGTGTTGACAGTATCCTCAGTTTCGCTTCTTCACCGAGTCATTGCAGCTCTTTAGCATGAATTCTCGATGAAGGATCTAGGTTCCCTACATCATTTTTTGGGGCTTTCTGTCACTCATGCAAATGGTGGTTTCTTTCTCTCACAGTGTCAGTATATTTTGAAAATCCTTGAGCGCGTTGGCATGTCTGATTGCAAGTCATTCTACACCAGTTGACACTTCTGCCAAGATGTCTGCTACTGTTGGTCCTCCTGTCTCTGACCCGACTCACTATCATGGACTTGCTGGAGCCCTACAGTACCTCACTTTTACTCGTCCGGATATCTGTTATGCTGTGCAGCAGGTGTGCCTTCACATGCATGACCCCAGAGAGCCACACCACGCTTTGATAAAGCGTATTCTTCGCTACTTGCGTGGTACTCTAGATTATGGATTACATCTCCGGCACACTGATATCTCCACTCTGGATGCTTATTCTGACGCAGATTGGGCAGGATGCCTCGACACTCGTCGCTCCACCTCTGGATATGCTGTGTTTCTTGGTGACAATTTAGTTTCCTGGTCCTCGAAGCGCCAGCCCACAGTATTACATTTCAGTGCTGAGGCTGAGTATCGGCTATTGCCAATGCTGTGGCTGAAACTTCTTGGATCCGCCAGTTGCTTTTGGAATTGCACATTCCTCTTCAGCGAGTCACTCGCGTTTATTGTGATAATATCAGTGCAGTATATCTCTCGACAAACCCGGTGCAACATCAACACACCAAACACATCGAGATTGGTCCTCACTTTGTTCGTGAGCGAGTCGCTGCTGGAGCCGTCGGAGTGCTACATGTCCCGACATCCTCTCAGTGTGCGGACATTCACTAAGGGTCTCCCTCCTCGGTCTTTGTCGAGTTTCGGTCCAGTCTCAACGTGCTTCTCTGTGGGTAGTCACGCTCAAACTGCGGGGGTGTTAGACTAAATATATTCGGCAGGATTAGTTACTTGTATTTTGTATCTTGCATGACACTGTTAGGCTACGATAGCAGATGCAACGGCCTCCTCTCTGATCGCGTGGATATTTGTTTCATAAGCTGTTGCGATACGGTTGGGAGGCCTGCTCCTATATGTACGCCTGTGCTATTCGTGATTAATCAATCAACGAATTCTCCGTCTATCAAGATCTTCTTCAGGGACTATCTACGAGTTTGGATTTCAGGGAACTAAAAAGGTGATACCCCATTTAAGAGAAAGAAAGAGGTTCGCATTTTATAGATAGTGAAGTTAAACCTTTCCTGTTCCAAATTAAGGCCCCCTTGGTAAAGTTGCATAGAGCTATTCTCAATCAAAGTAAGAGAATATGTACCAAGTCTTATTTTTCACAAGAAGTGATTATTGGTTGATTCTATGATGTGATTTTTTAGAGTAAATTTCATAAAACTACATATTTAATCAATAATTTTAAAAAACAACAGATTTTGTATCTAATTTATCATAAAACTACAGGTTTTGTATCCAAATTATCTTAGAACTATAGATTTTATTTTTAATTTATCACAAAACTACACATTTTATACAATGCTTTTGAAAGTTAATGTAAGCAAATCTGTAGTTTTCTGAAACTAAGTCTTAAACTAGTTTTGTGATAATATTCCTAAAATACCTGTAGTTTTGTGAAATTTACTCTTTTTTTAAATGAACTAAGAAGTTGGGAGCTAACAATGTAGCCTTTTTTAATTATGCGAAGTAATTCTCATACTAATTATAAGAGCTTATAGTAAATAATTAAAGAGAATCACTCAGTCACATAATCAATTCTTGTCAGAGAATCACTTTGAGATAAGGAGCTCAATTCCTATAAAAAGCAACAGGAGTTATTTATCGAAGTTGAGCTATGAAACTTTTAAGGCCCTTTGGACATAGGATTTTGTTTTGAATGTTATGTTTATTCTATGAAATTAAACTTCATATAAATTTCTGTATGAAATTACTTCATTACGAAGGAGCCCGTAGAGCTACACAGACTACCATGAGGAAGTGGATGCTCGTGGCCAGGAGGAGGGTAGCTTTGAGAATAGGAACACCAGGTTATTCTTAGGGTGTGTTTGACATGGATCCGAGCAGCTCTGCTCTAAAACTCTTTGGTAGAGCAACTTCACTGTAGAGTTGGAGTTATCTGTGAAAATGTTTGACTAATGGATGAATGTAACTCAAAAAACCGAGTTGATTGGGTTGATTGCCGTTATTGCTATTAGTTAGTTAACTTATTTATTACAGATATAATATTTAAATTATTTCATTTGGTAAGTAACAGTCATGTGCAGCCTCCAACCATAGAAAAACAATAAGCAGCAACATCGAGGAACGTTATTTTTTAACGTTTGTAATCAGATGACAGTACTATTCATCTTTATAATTAATAAAAAATATGATAAAATATAATGACACATAACAGATGCATAATATATAATAAAATTGTTCTGTTGCATTACAAAATATTATATAAATGCTATATTGTTATATAAATAATTATTACAATACTTTTATAGATCAATTCCATGCAAGTGAAAGCAAAGTTGTTGTGCTCTCACAAAATACATCTATTGTAAGAAAACTTACTTTAGATGTCGAATTATTAGAGACATGTTATATAACTGCGCAAAATCTTTACAACTTCGTTCTAAATTTGTTGTTACCAACTAGTTCATTTTTTTTTACTTTTGAAGCCATGATAATGGGTCGCCGAACCTTGCGGATTTGAGGGAAAAAGAGAACGCATAACCTGCGAGGCTGCGACCGATCCTATCTCGTCGGCTAATTCCAGCGTGTGCCCAAAGAGGAGGGAAACTGTCACAGCATGATCCAACCAATGCCAGGGGAAGCATCACGGAGCAACACCGCCGTGCTTCCATGTCCGACGAACACGGCAGGCGTACACGCTTCTCAAGCAATGGCTAAGGTGCAGAGCGGCGGACGTACGCCACCCACTCGCAGAGCGGCTGGGCGTCGGGGGCGTGCGACAGCGTTTAGTCGGGGCCCTGCGACGGATAGAAACCACGAGGCGGAATAGAGGAAAAGAGATCGAAGGAGGAAAAAAAACAGTTTATTGGGGATTGCGTAACAGTGAATAAAGGTGTGTAATTAATTTTGAACTTCGCATCTTATTTATTTTGGTTACTTTTGGAGTTAAGAAAAAGGTGGTACTGCTCGACTATTTTTTGAGTTAGAGTACTTGGCTACATTTTTTTACTCTAAAATGAAGTTGAACTCTGCAGCCATATCAAATATTCCCTTAAAAATTAAATTTATGAATTCCAAACCATCTGGAGAGAGTGAAAGAGTGACAACCATCAGGCTCATCCCAGCCATCGATTCGCGATCGGGCGCCTCCCCTCCCGCTTGACCTCCGCCCCACCAGGCAGCACGAATCGCGTTAATATCACCGCCACCCCTTCCTTCCATCCTCCAACCCAAACCCGATCCCCAGATCCTCGTCCTCCGCATCTCGCATTCCGAGCAGCGCAGCGCAGCGCAGGTGAGCCCCCGCGCCTCCTCCTTCCCCTTCCCTTCCGTCCGCTGTGCCGTGTATACCGGATCCCGCTCTCGTCCGCGCGGTTCGTTCCCGATCTGGGGATCAAATCGTTCCGGCGAGGCGTCGCCGGATCTGCGTCTCTTAGGCACTGGGCCCGCGGATCTCATCGTGCCTCGAGCGCAGCAGCGAGCGCCTGGATCCCGGTCTCGGCCTCCCATTTTCTCCAGGATCGTTATCCCGCGGCACGATCTGGTCAGCTCGGGCGAGACGCCGCCGGATCCGCTCGTTTCCGTCCGGTGACCGCGGATCTCGTTAAGCCCCGCGTGATCTGCTCGCGGGCCGGGTCAGATTCGTGGCGGGCGGGCTCGTCGCGATCCGCCGCTGCGGGTCTAGGTTAAACATTTAATTCGCGCGGAGATCTGAGTCTCTGTATGTTTCGTGCGCAGGTGGTCGGTCGAGGAGGGGAGGAAGATGGGGCTCGCGTTCGGGAAGCTCTTCAGCCGGCTGTTCGCCAAGAAGGAGATGCGGATCCTCATGGTCGGTCTCGACGCCGCCGGTAAAACCACCATCCTCTACAAGCTCAAGCTCGGCGAGATCGTCACTACCATCCCCACCATCGGTGAGACCCCGCCCGTCCCGCTTACCCTCTTGCTGCATGTTGTGCGGATCATCATCATTTCGTTCTTGCCTTGGGTTGTGTCGAGCTGTCGTTTGTGTAGGTTGCTAATCTATTGGATTTGGACTTGATGCAAACCAGATCTGCAGCCCTGATTTATGCTGCGTTCGTGTTATTTTTACACATGATTGGTTTCTGCACATACGATTTAAATAGGTCATGTAACGTAATCTTAATACCTTGAAATGAACTGGATTCATTGGGTTTTACAATATATGTCACATAACTTCCATGATTGATGAATTTACAATGTAATGATTAATGAATTATTACCCCCAAACTCTTTTCTTGTAATGTAAATAAAGCGTGTTGTGATTGAGTGGCTCTTAAAATTTTGTAGTCTTTGGCTTTCCCAAACTTGTGTCATGGATATCCATGCAAATATATGATTCTCATTCTTGCTTGATATGTATATGCTGTAATCTTTTCTATCAAAATTTTCAAGAAAATTTGACTTTAATTAAGTTCACACAAGTTATTTTTCAAGAAGGTTAGACCTGAGTTGGGTTATGGAAGTAACAATGCAACAAAAGTTCACACAAGTTTATTTTCAAGAAGAATTGACCTGAATTGGGTTATGGAAGTAACAATGCAACAAAAATTCGCACAAATTTTTCATGTACTGTATCTTTTAGGCGAAGAGGGGCTTTACTATTGACTTATAGTTGAATTAGCAGTGGCATGGAAGAGTAGCACATAGTGTGGTTTCTTTGTTGTTTTACTTATTCTTTATTGTTATAAATATGCTGTTTTTATATTCCTGTTTCTTGTCATGTCTCATGAGTGAATTGATCTTTGTGAAATACAGGATTCAATGTTGAAACTGTAGAGTACAAGAACATTAGCTTTACCGTCTGGGATGTTGGGGGTCAGGACAAGGTATGATTCTCCATGACATTCTGGTTTCTGCATTATGCTCTGTTGCCCTTTTTGTTTTGTTAGAGTCATCATGGTTTGGACTCTTTGTATAGGTTTCTTATTTGTTTGCTGGATTATCACATCGAACTGTTTGGTCTTACTGTATCTCTCCCGTGCAGAAATACATATGCTTCAACCCCATGTAATCTGACCGATGTTCATTTCTCTGTTAACAGATCAGACCTCTCTGGAGGCATTACTTCCAAAACACACAGGGTCTTATCTTTGTTGTGGACAGCAATGATCGTGACCGTGTTGTTGAAGCCAGAGATGAGCTCCACAGGATGCTCAATGAGGTAAATGAAACTCTCGGGCAGTTTACAGGCTTTCGACATGCTGTAGTGGGGACAGGACCATTAATTTATGGAGCTTGCTGATTCATTGTTATTTTAAGTTACAATTTATTAGACAAGTAATCATGTTCTGATTGTCTTTATCATAGTTTAACCATGTAAATATTTTTTGGTCTTAATGCAGGATGAGCTACGTGATGCTGTTCTGCTTGTTTTTGCCAACAAGCAAGATCTTCCCAATGCTATGAATGCTGCTGAGATTACTGATAAGCTTGGGTTACATTCCCTGCGCCAGCGACACTGGTAAACATTTATCTGTTGCACCAGCTAAACATTTGTAGTTAGAAAGCTAATTCTGTGAAGGCTTGTTATCAGCTGCATAAGTGAATAGTTGATGCACTTCCTATCAATCTGACTTCAACTTTGTTCTTATAGGTACATTCAGAGCACTTGTGCCACAACTGGTGAGGGTCTGTACGAGGGCCTGGACTGGCTTTCCAGTAACATTGCTAGCAAGGTAACTATGTTTTAGTTATTAATATATATACTTCTGTGTGACATTATTACTGTGCACATGCATATGTTTTTAATGAGTAAGTTTCTTTTTATGTAGCCTGTAGCATGTTTCAGTTTCCTATTCATTCGTTGGTCTGATTTGCTTCCTGCTTTTTTGCATATGCAGGCTTGAGTCGTGGCATATCAACTGCGAACTGACTAGGAGCTCTGGATGTATCATGGAAACTTTAGGACAGACTCGCCTTTTCAATCTATTGTGTCTTTTGCCGGCACGATATATATTATTTTTGGAATATGTAATGATGTCACCGTTAATGTTTGCTACTTGAATGTTCTTGGATCTGCTTGTTTTGAGCAGGGAATTCCAGTACCATGTTGTTATGTTCATTCGGCACCTGTAGGATTTATGGGACCCTTTTTCTTGAAAGTATTATCACATGTGAGTGTCATGAAGGCGTCATGGGCAGTCCATTGTAGATGTCCTAAATGTTTGGAGTTTTTTTATTATTTAAACTTTTTTTATTTTTTAAAAACATGCGTAACTATATTTTTAAAATCTAGACTTTCTTGTCTCGTCGCGTGACTAAAGCCCATGTTTTGTGTGACATGTATCCACGTTAACGACGTTCCGACTAGCATTTGAGTTATGCCAATTTAGGCCTCAGTCGTGCGATTTTATTGGTGTGGCATCTTTGATCATGATATCATCACTAGTCAAAGTACATATATGTACTAATGTACACCATTTTGGCGCGCAAGTGTTTTTGTGACTAGTGAGAGCGATGACAAGGTCTTAGGTTCAAATTTCAGCAATTTTTTTGTTGTGCAATTACGTTTATTCACTCTGTTTTAAAATACGTGATGTTTTTGACTTTTTGAAATCAAGATTTGAACACTTGTCTTATTAAAAAATTATAAAAATAAAAAAATAAATAAGTCAAACTTAAAATACTTGTAACGAATTATTTCACAATAAAATAAATAATATTTTCATAATTTTTTTAAATAAGACGAATGGTCAAGGGTAAATATTTGAAAATCTAAAAAGATATTTATTTTGAGACGGAGGGAGTAATTTTTTTTACTTTTTGCAACTGTGTTTAATTTATGATAGACACATTATTTTTACTTTTACGGTTGAGACAAATTATTTTTTATTTTCTATCTATTTCTTGAAATTAACACTTTTTAGAAAATATTAAAATAATAACTAAAGTGAAAAAATAAAAAAAATAAAAAATACTCTTTTGAATTTTTAGATTTAGATATCATTTTGGATTCTTTGAATTTCTTATAAACATTAGCAGTGCTTGAATGATGTTTGGACGACAAAAGCAACTTTACTTGTCTTCGAAAGAAAAATCTCCATTGCGTAGTATTTGAGCATGAATTATATCAATAATTGGACCTACATAAGCAAAGTATGTCCAGAAGTATAATTGGAGGATCCTTATGATGAGATAGAATTTATATATTATTTTTATAATTTCTAAATATTCTAAACAAAATAGTATTCTTTTTAGAATTAGATAGAATTTTTTACTGATCAGTAAATCAAAAATTATATCATAAAGGTAAAATAATTTAAGTGTCTTTGCGGAAATTAAAATGTACTCCCTCTGTTTCTAATTGTTGTCACCGTTAACTTTTAACATCGATTTTGACTATTCATATTATTAAAAAAGTTTTGATACATATAATATATTTTTGTTATAATTTATTTTATCATTAAAGGTATTTAAATCACAAACTATAAGTATACATATTTGAATTAATTTATTTAAATAAGACAAATTAACAAAATTCATATTAGAAGTCAATGGCAAGAACAATTATAAAAAACAAGGGAGCACTTGCAAAAGTAAAAAATAAAAGATGTAATTACAAAATAAAAAAATACCAACTACTAGTTGCTAGCCAACTGAGTCACCAGACTTTGTGTTAATATACTGCTATGCATGCACTAGATCTATAATTGTTCTACAAGTATATGTCCCAAGACGTCCACAGGCAATGAAGAGCTTTGCAATTCTGAAATTTATTTTGGGGATAAACACCAGTGAGAAATCAACATCCGACCTATCCAGAAATCGAACGTCGGTCGGCATGGTGCGCCGCACTCCTTGCCTCAGGAGCTACTGCTCGTTCTGCATCTAAGGTCATCTTGAAACAACTGTTGGGATTATGATTGAGATTTGCTTCTCTGGTCCTTCCAACCTCAGACGTACATTTAAATCCAGGCCATTTTAGAAAATTCAAAATGCAACGAGGTTCACCAACCCCATTCCAGTTTCAAGAGCACCAGGATCTCACTGACGCTCGGGCCATGCATGCACGTCGCGTTCCCACGCATCAATGATGATTGCCCGCGTCATTGACTGCCAAGGAACCTAATCCATTTTTGGAATGATTTAACAAGGGCCTCCTACAGTGCTACATATCTGAGCATCTGATTGTACTCCCTTCGGTAAAAAAAAAAAGTCGTTTTGAACAATGTTTTGATCAAACTTTAAGAATATAAATTACAAATAAATTTTAACTTATTAAGTTTAAAAATATAAAAAATTATATGATTAGATTTGTCTTTAAAATACTTTCTAAAAAGTATAAATATGTTCTTTTTAATAAATTTTTTTATAGAAAATAAAAGTCAAAGTTATGTTTTGAATATTATGTCATTGTCCAAAACGATCTTCTTTGTGGACTGGAGGAGTACATCAGTACTCTAGATAAGGAAGGCACGGATAGTTGGCTTATAAAATGAAATACACTTTTTTTTGTGACCCATAAATAAAGATGCCCAGTATGTGATAAATATGTAGTATATATGACTTTTTGTTGACCATTAATTTTGATAAGTTAAGAGCATGCAGTATATGAATGGTACATTGGTATGCAAATTACATAATATAGTAACATATCTACAGGACAATTGAATAATGGTGTGTAGAACACTAAACAAAAAATTTCCGTCCTGACCACAATGATCAGTGTCCTATAGACAAAGTTTGAGCGGCTTACATACCAAGTTTTTTTTTAGTGTCCGACACACAAATCAACATCACAGTGTCTTACCCACAAATTTTCTTATCATAATACTCATAACAGTTTTAAAATATTGACACCGTTGACTTTATCATTGGTCTTGTTAAAAAAAGTATGATAAATATCATATTTTTTTAACAATTTGTTTTATCACAATGGTATTTGAAAATTAATAATAATTTGACACATTTAACATTTTTATTAAGATGAATGATTAAAGATGATTTTAAAGTCAACAATGTTAATATTTTAAAACAAACGAGTAATAAAATATTATACAATGGGCGGGTTCAATACTGTCTATCTGCTTACAGATTTTAATAATAAACCCTTATCAGGAGAAACAAAAAATAATAATGTCACATACATAATATTTAATATGCATTAAAAATTAAATGTAGTAAAATGAGAAAATGTTTTATTTAGAGTGCTAAATAATCAAACAAAATACTCATGGTAGTAACATGGATTCTCTTATCAATACGTACCCCACCGGTACATCAGAGTCTAAAAGGCTCTACTTTTCATAACTTCATTCAAATTTATGGCAGTTACAAAACAGAACATCTGCCTAGATTTGTTGTAGTTCAAAACTTTAAGCACGACATCAGTCTCCTTGTTTTTGCCTTGCTCCACCTTAGATACATAAGGAAGGTTGCATTTTTCACATTTAAATTGTTTCAGCAACCACTAAAACTTTATGTCACTTTAATACTATGGAGTTTCTATATAAACATAAGTGAAATTCCTATTTTCGAACACCACTTGGTATGGTATTATAGCTGTTATCAAGCTCAAACCTTAGAGAACAGTTAGGCGGCGTTCGAGGCCTCAGAGAGGCTGCACATGATGTGAAAGTTTGTATCAAATTCCAACAAGGAAATTGTGAAATGAGTGAATAGAGTGGAAGATGAGTGAATAGAGTGGAAGATCATAGTGGGGTGGATCATTTAATTTGCGCTCGAGCGTTCCTCCCCAGGGGGCCTTTCTGGCCCCTCCCCTGCCGCCTCCGGCTCGCTGGCGGCGTGCACCAGGGTGAGGGGCCCCTTCTCCTCTAGTTTTAGTAGGCTTTAGTTTTGTTTTTCTAGATCGAGCTCCATCCTTGCTGATGTCGACGACTATGGCAAGCGCTGGGTCGAAGCCGGCCGGCTCCACCAGGCGGAACACGTCAGGCTCGTCGGCGACTTCCTTCTGGCACTCCGCCGCGACGCTCCGTCGCTGCTCGGTGCCGGTTGCGGAGGAGGCGTCCTCGTCGAGGTGGCGCTCGTCGTTCAGGCAGCTAGGCGCAGCGTCGCCGTCGTCGTCGTCGTCCATGGAGGAGGATGAAGCGCTGGCCGGGGTGGCTCAGGGGTCTGGCTTCGTCCCTGGGCGAGCGGCACTCTGGTGCCGACCTGGTGAAACTTTTATCCTCTGCTTCGTCTTCAGAGTCTTACCTGACGATGAAGACCAGAGGTATTTCATCCTTTTGTGCGAAGGGGTGGCTTTTTTTGGCATCCTGAGGCTGAGCTCTGTCTTGGATGCCCATGTGGTTGGCATCTTTAGACTTGTTGTCCTCTGGCATAGTGATGTTAGACTTTCCTATCCCTTTTTGTCTTCATGAGTTGATGGTTGATCTTCGTTCATCAACAATAATTTGCTCGGAAGGAGAATACAGTCGATGCCTCTTGTGGCGTGACCATGCTTAGGAGTCACTCGTGGAGATGAAAGGTGGGATTTGCTCGACGCCGACGATCTGCCTTGGATGGGAGCGTTGGTGATGTGGAGGATTATTGGAAAACGGAGGAGTGCGTGATTTATTTTTCAGTTTTCCAAAGTGTTGCTTGTGAAGCTTCGGGGATGCAATGTGCTATCTTATTAATATAATTTCCCTTCGAAAAAAATATGATTGACACGTATTAATCGTGCCACATATTAATCACGAGCTCTCCCTACTCTTGGATCAGAGAAGATGATTGACCTTAATAGATCCAACGGTCAGCAGACATCGTGATTGACATGTAGCACAATATGAGCCGGGTAATATGAAGTTATATAGGGTCCGGATCCTACAAAATGTCCTTCCCGTTCCAGCCCATCCTGCACTGTACCAGGGACGTGACCAGAAATAATCAAGCTTTTTAGGCCGTAGGCACAATTGATATATCCAAAACGTCTTTTCTTGGCTGGTGTGACCAGGTAATTGTATTTACATGCTAATTCATTTTCTACATGCCAGCTATTCCTTCCTGCCTGGTCTACTAATATATGTAGCGTTGTTCGAAGCCATTTCTAATTCCTTCCAAAATTGGATCTGGTTTCTTGGCAGACGACTGGCTCGAAAGTTGTCACCGATGCCGGGGCCAGCGAGCACGTGGCCTGCATGTCAGCGAGTGAGTGTCAGGACAACTGTGCAGTAGACCGTCAAATCACCCTCACACCGTCCATTTTTTAGCAAGCATAAACCTTTTATACCATAGCTGTAGTATATAAATAACGCGTAACATATACTACTCTCATCTCATGCACACCACACACACAACATACGTTCACTATGTGTACATTTGATCTACTGTTAATCTATAACTTGCCCTCAGGTCTCTATAGGCAACGAGGAGCGTTACAATCCCATTATAGAGCGTTGCAAAGCCCATTTTAATTCATTCCAAAATTAGATCAGGTTTCTTGGCCGCCGACTGCCTAGGCGGTATTCATTGACACGGGGCCAATGATGTGTGTGGACCGCACATCAGTGAGCGAGTGTCTGGGCAATTAATTGACTGCCAATGATCATGGTTCTCAAAATCAAAGGTTTCTAGTTATGATGTATCTCCATTTGGCATGCCTATATAAGCTCCTTGTCTCGAGCCATCTGCTCATCCTTTTTTTGCGAGCACTGGCTCATCCTCCGTGGAACCATGTAAAGTCTACAGCGCCGATGTGTTGCAAGGTTACTTCCGAAGGTATTACTTTTAATTTTAATTTTGATCATTCGTTATTTAAAAAAGTTTGATAAATATCATATATTTTATTATAATTTAATTTATTACTTAAAGGTATTTTAATCACAGCTTGTAATTTTATACATTTGAATTTATTTTTTGAGTAAGACAAATGATTAAAGTTGAAACTAAAAATCAACAGCGACAATAATTAAAGAACGGAGAGAGAATGCAATATTGTCTATGGTTGAGGTTTATGTATTACAAGTTTTTTTTATGCCGATATGAAGAGTAGATTGAATTTTTGTTTGGTCATGCATGCAGGAATCACGTAGACAAATTTTCCTAAGCAAAATGGCCTACGATGGTGTTTTCCAGCATGGGCTCCACACAGCAGGGAAAGCGCAATAAAAGCACCACCAGATCCCAGCACACGAAGAGGCGGCGTCATTCTCTGGCCACAGGCACGGCACAGCTGTGGCTATCACCATCGCGTAGCCGCTCCAGGGTGCAGCCGCCATGGTGTTCCCCATCATCGGTGTCAGCGGCGCTGCACCTCGCTGGAGTATTGCGACCGCAGTAGGGGCAGGAGGGAGAGCTAGTGCCCGCACTGCCTGTAACAGCTCACTTCTGTGGCTACATATCAATGGTAGGTCCCACCGGCACTGCAGCACCAGCCACTGACATCGCACGGGCCCTCAACATGTTCCACAGCGCAACCTTGGCGCGCGTGCCCTTGGTTCTGATGGCGTTCTGCTACCCGTCGATGTGGCAACATGAGAGCAGGATTGCCGTGCCGCTGCGGTAGGTCTCAGAGGTGGTGGCCCACCTCCCCTGTATGCCAGCAACGCTAGTGTCATTCGTGGGGCCAGTGTATGTTGTGCAGATGCATCGTCATTGCAGCGTCGGTGGCAATACATACTTTTTTTACACATAAATATAGATGTCTAAATTATACGAGTGTTTGTTGATTATTATTATTGATAATTTAAAAGCATGCGGTCTATGTGTGGTACTATGTTTTTAAAGTTGTGAGGCGAGATGTGGCGCTCTACCCTCTTCTAATTGCCTAAGCGACCTCTTCTAATTGCCTAAGCGATGATTAGCGATCATAAGACGAGGCGAAGTGATGTCATATCAGTTTGAGAAATACGAAAACATACGCAAAAAAGGAGAAAAAAAGGAAAAGGGAAAACGAGAGAAAGAGAAGAGCAGGGGCCCAGCCCATTTAGAAGCTCATTTCCTTTTCTCCTCTCCACTCTCGACCCCATCCCCGACCAGATCACTCCTCCCCTGCGCCGCCACTCCTCCCTCCCTCGCCTCGCCTGCAGCTCCCACTCCTCCATCTCCCTTGTTGAAGCCGCCGCTCCTCCTCTCGGTACCCTGCAGCAACAGCCATTCTTCCTCTCTCCAGGGCACCACCAGCCCGTCGGCTCTGCTGCCCCTTCCAGATCTACGGTGCCACCTGCATGGAAGCCAACCGGGATGGCCATGGCGGTAACTTTTTGGCCTGGTTGACCGTTCCCCAGCCTCCCCTCCTTTCTTCTCCTTTTATTACGCAATATTTGGTAAGGCGACAGGATGTCATGGCTTGTCCCCATGCCTCGAAGCCTTGGCGACGCCTTAAAAACCAAGATGCAGTACTTGTGGTATGCAAAACACATTATATTGTAACAAATCTACAGGGCACTGAATAATTGTCCTATACACAAAGTTTGTGTGTATCCTACATAAAATCAATTTTAGACAGTGGACACGAAGAAGTGTCCAATACACAATGTTTGTGTGTTCTGCACAAATTCAATTTTAGACGGTGTCCTACCCATAAATTTCCCTAATAACATAATACTCTATCTAGATTTAAAATATTGACACCATTGACTTTAATGTTACCTTTGATGATTCAATTCATGCAAAAAAGTAAGATAAATAACATGTATTTTGTTATAATCTGCTTTATCATTAAAGCTAAATATTTGAAAATGAATAATACATTTACACCTTTGATCATTTGACCCGTTCAAAAAAGTATGATAATGAACATATATTTTGAGGACATGCTGGCACCATTCCCAGTGGAGCAAGCCGATGCTATCAATCAGCCAACTGAAACTCCGGCGAGTCCATCAAGCTCTATGGCGCAACAGCAGAGGTGGAGTAGCCAGAAGATTGTCCATGGTACGAGGAACAAAGAGCTGCACAGCTTATTCCTTAACATGCCCATTGGCTCACCTCACTCCTTTGATGATGGCTAGTTCATTTGACTGAGGCTTCTCCGCTAGGACCCGGGTAGGTCTACTGGCCAGCCGCCATTAGATCGAAAGCAATAGGTTCCGATCCTGATGAAAAAGATTCATCGTAGTGACAGCCATTTAGATCGATGAAGGGCTGCGCAATTGGAAACATTTTACTTTCCTTGATCCTATTAGTTGACAATTTGAATAATATTTTTGGTTTTAGCAGTTATTTATCCCTGGAGTAGTTGATTGTGCCATATCACTTTTGCTGATTATCTGTTGTGTTTTTGCTATCTAATGGAATATTTTATTGCTACCCAATGTCAAATATCATTTATTCATGTATTGTTATTACTGCAATAATTGAACGTGCCATTACCCTAGTGGTAATTTTTTGCTGTCTATTAGAATGTCGCAACCCAATAACAAATTTCATTTATTCATATTTTGCTCTTCACTGTAGCAATTGAATGTGCCATTGCCCCGTCGGTGATAATGTGTTGTGTTTTTTTCTGTCTAATGAAATATTTTCTGTCACTGCCCTGTTGCAAATATAGTTAACAGAATAAGCTGGTTCACCACCTTGCTGACAGGATATTTCGATTAAGAAGCCAACTCATCCAGGACAGATTGGTGATGCCGATTTATGGTTAGACAAGCAAACATTGTGCATATTAGGATGTGACAAACCGGAATGATCCCAAGAATATCCATTGCCTGTAAAATGTGCAAACTCATAATTGAAACACCATATCAATCAAATCTTGGACTAAATATGAATCAACAATCTTAAGAACAATTTTTCACATCTATAATGACCAGATTCATGACATTGCAAACAGATTCTTAGGAATACAAATTGTAATAGAATCAGATGAGCACAACAAATGGCCAAAGAAGGGCCTTCTAAAATGCATGAGCATGTTCAGAAAAGACATTGAATACAGATCATGAAAGAAACATTCCGCTGCAAACAACTAAGCTTAGCCTCTGAATTAGAAATGAGAACACGCTGAAATTGGTCAGCTCATTAAAATTGTAATTACTTTAACAATTCTTTGCACAAAATGAACTCGGAAAAGCCACCACTTGCTACTATAATCCTTTATATCAACCTTGCAGCTTCGAACTCCCTTGTTACAATACCAGGTACTAACTAAAATCAAGTTTTATTAGGGAAAAACAGATAAACTCTGTTTTTCTTGTTGGCCAAATCAGCACTACTGTTGCACATTCAGCAATTAGCATGCAGCCGTGTCAAGCAGGATTGCGGGGCATCAGGTAGCTGATATAGAATGCCCAGAACGAAATCTCCCTCTTCTCTTCAGATAGCTCGCCCAGGCACTGTTGCTTAATTCCTTCAGCGACATCAAGGAAGTCTTAGCAGCAGTGTTGTTCATGGAACCCGGACATCCATGGGACCATGAGCAAGGCAGCCGAACTGTGTTTCATGGCTGGTGGTGGTCCAGAACCTGTTGGTGCAGTGCCAAGGAAGGGTTTCAGGACGCCCACAAGGAGATTTCTTGGAGGCAAGCATTCTTCTGTTCTGCAGGAGATGCAGGCAGTAGTAGGCAGGCTCGTAGATCTATAAAACCTGCAGAAAAAAGTAAATTTAAGTATATTCAGCGTCTATAAAAAATAATCATCCCAAAATACCAAAAACATGGGAAAATAAAAGCAGTATATCTCCACAATTACGCTTTGGATGCATGTTTCTCCTGGACCAGCAGGTGGTACCCAGCTTCGCCAATCTGCTCAAGCACCAGCAAGAAAATATTTTGAACATCTTTATACTCAACATGAAGGGACAACGAACGTTTTTCAGGATATCAATCTACATAAATTAGTCCCTTTTAGTTGATACGTACATCAGTAACCAACAGTGGTGAAGCCAGCACAGCTGCCACGAGGAGCTCATCTCACTTCTTCCTCGAGCCCTCCCTTCTCCATTTCCCTCCTCTTCTCTGCCCCTCTTCCTCTCCTGCCAACCCCCTCCCCTTCTACCCCTGCACTGGATCTGCCCCTGCTAACCGAAGCAAAATTTTCTATTTATTTCATTCAGTACAAAATCAACGATTTAGCTTACCAATCTGAAAAGCAAAGGATGGTTGAATTGAATAAGATCTGACCATAAAAGTTCATTGTAAGGGTCATGATGACATCTGATATACCTAAAAAAGCCATATATGCAAAGTATAGTTCTGAGGTGGAATTGCAGTTTGAATGTCTAGGGCTTTATAAAAACTTCAAAACTAAAACCAAAGCATTATTACAGAAAACCAATAGTGTAACCGTCCGGGAATTTTCAGATTAATCAAAGAGAAGATTATCCCAAATTCATTCCGTGCGATTTCGAAATTTCTCTTTTTGATTTGTTCTGGCGCCGGAATATTTTAGCCCGTGGCCTTTTTGTTGGGTTGAAATTATTTTTGTTCCACACCCCCAAATTGATCTCTCCTATAAATACCCCCTCTCTCTTATCCCTTTCCCCAATCCCCATTTTCCTTCCCCTCTTTCAAATTCCAGAGCAGCAGAGGAGTTCGGTGAGAGGGGAACTGCTCCACCGCCGCTCGATCCTTGCATCGTCCGCGTCGCCGTCCGCGCGCGCCTCCATCTGCAACGCCTCCGATTCCCGTCGCCGTCATCGCTGGAGCTGTCCGCGTGCGATCGTCTGGCTCCGTCGACCCGTTTCGTCCGCGTCATCGCCTCAATCCGTTCCCGGTTCCCCATCGCGTCAACCGCCCGACGCCGCTCCGTTCCTCTTCGCCCGCCGATCCGCGCGTCGCGATCCAGACCGAGCCGCACGACCAATTTCGCCCGTTGCGCCGTCCCCGAGCCCCGTCCACGCACCGTCTGACCTTCGCACCTCATCCTGATGCGCGTGGTGTCACCCGTCAACTGCGACTCCGTCCCGCACCGCCTGACCACCCCGTCCGTGCTCCGTGCGCTTCCCCAATTCTCGCACCGTCGCGTCGATCTCCATCCTCGGCCTGTGCGCCTCCGAGTCAACATCGTCACCGATCTGCCCGCTGTCTCTGCTTCATCGATCCGCGTCGATCGCTTCGTCCGCCACTGATCCACTGCACTTCGACCTGTGGTGAGCTATCTAATTCCTCTCGTGCTTTTCCTCTTCAGTAGATTGTGGAGTTGGTTGCTAGTGAGAATAGTTAGATGGTAGAGCAGAGCGTCCTGTGTGTTCCTTTAGGGTAATCGATTTGCGGTTAGTCTAGTTTCTCGTAGTTTAAATCTTTAGGAATTTTTGGGGAACTTCGTTTGCCCTCAAAAGATTCTCAAAATTGTTTCGTTAAATTCGTCTCGTCGAGATTGTCGTGTAGAATTTTCGGAGGAATATTTTAAGCACGTTTAGCCTAGTAATTTAAATTTAAATTTAATTATTCGAATTTAAATTGTCGCGTACCTAGTCTCACCCCTGTTCGTGTTGTGCTTAGCTGGTGATCTCGAGGAAGAGTGCCGCGAGTCCGCTCAGTTCGACGACTCGGATCCCGAGTACGATCCCGAGCTACTAGAGAAGCCGCGTTCCTTGATCACTTTTGTACCCAGTATTTTAAACTGCATGTTTTGTTTGTAACCCTAATTTGCATGCCAACTGTTTTAAAATATGCTAGCAGTATTTCTAAGCCGTGCCTATTTATTGTTACACAAATATGAGCCCTAAGATTGCTTTAGAATAATTATTTTATTTTTATGCTAGCTGGGGAACTTTTGAAAAGTCTTTGTGAGCGTAACTATGACGGGTACAACGGGAAGATTCGGACTGGGATCTTTTCGTGAACTTGTTGGTTGTTGGCATTGAGGTTAGAGAGAGTGCCTGTCCCGGCAATTAAAGACCGAGTCTTTTGAGTCTTGTACGCTCAGTTGACAACGATGCACATCACGTTACCTTGTATGGGCAATAGCTTGATCTTGAAGCTTGCTGAGACTGAATGTTTACCCGTGGGTTGACGATGTTGTGTTAGTGTGGTGTAGAGCAATGACTCCTCACATGAGATCGAGATACCACACCTGATCAGTGGTAGGCTCTTCACAGCCACAGAACCCAATTGCGTAGGCACTTGAAATCTCTATTCTGAAGAATGGATAACACCAGTTAAAGCTTGTGGACGGGTCTTGTGTGTTCGTCGGGACTATAACGGTAGTTCCTGATGACACTTCTCATGGGTACAAGTGCATAAACTCTGCAGAGTTACAGTCAATGCGCATTGCCACGTCTTTTTTTAATGACACCCCCTGAGTTGTGCTCCTCGTTGAGTAGTTTTGTTTTTCTTCCTTCCTCTTCTATTTTGAAATGTTTTGGACTCCGACCTTTGAGCTGTGGCCGGGTGTGGAGATTACACCGGCATTTAAAATGAACCCCCGTCCGAGATAACGGAGATTTCTGCGGGGCAAGATAATAAAATTTGACAGTTTTAAAATAAAACTTTCTTGTATCTTTAAAGTAAAATAAAATGTTTTAAACTTGTATTTAGCACTTGAGCCAGCCTTTACCCTTGAAACCATTTGCATGCATACATTGTTGATAGGTAGTACGCGGTTTGTTGAGTATTCGTACTCACGGCTTTCTAATTTGTAGTTTTCAGAAGATACTCTCAGCTTCGACTTCGACTACGTCTCCGACGGACCGTGAAGTCAGCTCCTATGCTCAAACTTGCCTGTGTGGAGAAGGTTCGCTACCGCTACCGTGATGATGCTTCTGTTGCTGCATTCTATGGATTTCTCGACAGTGATCGTTCTGCTCTGAGATATTTTCGGCCTGCGTGCCGATGGACCCCTTTGGAGGATTATATTCTAATAAATTTGAACCGACTTGCTATTTTCTATTCTCGTTTCTTGTTTAATGATTTTGTTATGGTTTTTTGATTGATCGTTTGTAATGTCGTGCTTGCCAACCTCCTGGGATTGACAAGGTCACAGAGGATCGAAAGTTATCGAAAGATAAGAAAAATCCAATCGTTACAAATAGATTACCATTGTGTAACTGCATGGCATAATTACAGCCTTCAGTTCAAAATAATATTTGAGCTACTCCACTCGCATGCAGAGTTCAACTCTAAATTGTAGAGTTCACTTAATTATTCAATTATACAATATAGTACAAATGAATGCTGTTACTTAAAACTGAGAAATAATGCGCACAAATCAAAAGTAGAATAAAAGTAAGGGAAGCAAGTGCACGTGCCTAAAGCAAAAAAGAGTTACCTCTGTGATAACCATAAAGGTCAAGTATTTATTAGAAAAGGAAATGGAGGGGAAAATATATAATACAATGTGTTATTACAAAGATCCAGACATAAGAAATCGATCAATGTCATATGAACTTTTTTTTGGAAAAATAAAGGAATATACCAACGGATGAAAATTAAGCAGTTATTTAGTACAAAATTCAAATTCAAACAGAATGTAAGGAAAGAGGACTGCACATACCTAAAGCAAAGAGAGTGACATTAGCGGTGACCAAAAACTTCAAGCATGGGTTAAGAAAGGGCTAATAAAGAATACCATTCAGGTC
>BCLF01000030.1:981565-1001033 GCA_001602275.1 Zoysia japonica | reverse complement strand
AAGCGGCAGCGCGCTAGTGCGTGGGCGGGGGTGGGCGGCGTGGTGCGGGTGCGGGGGCGGACCCGGGCCCGGGGGCAGTGAGAGGTGGCAGCGTGATGACAGATGTGGGCGCCAGTGCGGGGGCGGGGGCAGGCGAAGGGTGTCAGAACAACGGATGGATGGTCCGGATTGTAGTATATTACACAAATCGAAGGGTTGAGAATTAAAAGGTGACATGGCTTCCTGAAGTTTAAGATTCGAATGTTAGTGGGGGGATGATTATATAGGTATTATAAATTCTCCAGTGCTATAACATCATGTAAAATGAATTCGAGGAAGTACAATACATAACATCCGCATAGATTTATTTGATAGATCTCTATTTTTGCTAGACAGGCAAAGGCTTCGCTGGCACAGGGAGTTTGTATGGGCTGGGACACGTGACCTACCATTATAGGCCTAACATGTTAGAGCATCCCCAGCAGATGCTTTAAAATACCACCGTGCTTTAAAATCTGTCATTATGAAGCACCAAAGTGCTCCAGCAAGTGCTGTAAAATGTGGTGGTGCTTTAAAATTTTTTTACAGTTCCTTTAAAACTTATCCACCATGCTTTATATTTGCAGCACGAGTGAATGTGATGTATCCCTGTGCTGTATCCTTGTTTACAATGGCACAAAACTTTTTTTTCACTCCCGCTTGTTCTTCCTTCAGCTCACTCGACGCTCTGTCACCGTACCTCTGCTCGGCGCCACACAACTCACTCCCTGCCCAGGGGCGAAGCCAGCATCAGAGCTCGCGGTGTCAATAGGTTTGATCAAGAGGGTCGATTAGCTTGGTAAACAATGTCATACAGTAATCTCTTTTGTTTTTGTCGAAGCTCATCGGGGTCAGCTGACCCCGACGGTTAAAGCTAGCTCCGCCCCTGTCCCTGCCCCACTGTAAAATGTGGTGGTGTTGTATCCTCGCTTACAATGTTGCTAATGTTGTGATGATGCTCGATAGGTAAGTTGACACTGGGCATGCAAGACATTTTATCTAGGTCTATAATATCATAATCAAAGAATATTTTTAAGAATTGACAAATTAACAGGTCCATCTATAGTGGTTTAATTTCAATTCACAGTATGAGTAGAGTTGATCAATTATCATCTCCAGTAGTGATCATTTTCTTTGTTATTTGCATGTTGACCTCTTGTTATGTTCATGCCCATCGGAGCGTTGGATTCCTCTAAGGTATGAATGTTTTGGTGATTGAATGAAAATCATAGACTAACTCTTTGGATCTAGGTTCAGCCATCTGTTATCACAAATTTCCAAGAGCTGGCTTCCTCTATGATGATCGCTTTGAGAAGTGCGGACTGGACGCTTGTTGGAGTATCGCATTGAGAATGGATCAAGGCCAAGGAAGAGCTAAACACCAGTGTGGTTTAGTTAGCCTTTGAGTCCATAGATTGTACAGTCTAGTGTTGATGGAGGCGAAGTGCTGAGATGATTGTTTTTTGTAATCCGTCGGATAAAGGTCGTCATATAGTCCAACGAAGTGTTGGATAGTCCAGTGTTGCTGAAGTTACCGTTACAGAGAAGGATGTTTTGGAGCACAGTGAAGAGAGGAGACAGGTAAGTCCGGTGCCCTAGGGTTGTACAGTTGGACAGGCAATGGTCAGACAGCCCGATACTCCAACTGAGTCTAGAGAATGCCGGGAGGGACTGGGACTCCGACGTGAGTGGTACAACAAGGATAAGATGAAGGCGCCATCCTTATCGAGACGTCAGGAAAAATCTTCTCTCTATGTACTACTTGTCTTTACGCTTCTGCATTTACATTTTTGCAAGTAGTTTATGTGGAGTTGTTTCTAGTTTATGCTTGGTAGCTATCATGCTAGGGATTGCTTGTTTGCGTTTCTTCTCAACACTAGCATGTTAGGAGTCGCGACTTGTATAAGGTTATTTTTGTTCTAGATTAAGTTGCAAGTTTAGTTCGAAGTAAAATTCATGATTACATTATAGTTTCAACCCTCTTCTTGGTGTTCTTGATCCTTACATATCTTTAGGTCACTCTGAGGGTATTGAATTTATTTATTATATTCCTATGAGGATTCTGCTTTGATGACCACTATGCACATACCAAATGTTTAGTTTTCATTGTTCTCACTATTTTGTTCCTAGAGCATGTTTTAACATTAGTTTGTGATAAATGTTAGTTTTACACATGAATATGTTTCTTTTCTCCTTTTAAAGTTTCTGTTGTAATTGTAATGATTATATTGAAATCCTACAGTTCTGTATATAGCAACTACTTTGGTGGTTATTAGAACCTAATAGTTTCGTTCATGTTATATAGAAATTGTAACAATAAAGCAACACAAGTTTTATCTAACAAGCACATGAGCATGTCTGAGCAACAGTCCTATTGGAGAGGATGAGCGTCCTATGCAAGGTTTACAAAACCATTCAAAACTGGCCGGTTTTCACGATTTTCGGTGAAATCGGTCCAGTCCGGTTTCATCGGACGACCGGTTTTTGTTTTAAAATTTTAAAAAAAAATCAAAATTTGAAAAATTTTGGAACACCGAAAACCGGTAAAACTGAGGGGTTAACCAGTGAAACCGGTGGGTTTCAAATTTTGAAACTAAAAACCGAAAAAACCGGTCGATAAACCGGTAAAACCCTTCGATAAACCTGAAAAACCGGATTGTTTACTGTAGCACTTCGTTCAAATTTTGATTTTCGATTTGAAACGTTTTTGACCGGTTTGCACGGTTTTCGTGAAACCGGTCCTTCAAACGAAATCCAAAACCTTGGTCCTATGTAGTACTACAAAGCACCCCTTGGCACAGGTGCTTCATGAAGGTGTTGAGTCAAGCATGATTTTGATATACTAATCATATAGAGACCACTGGGTAGATAAGCCTCTTGGTGCTCTGAGTAATGTGACGCGGGGACTAGATTTCAAGCCTAATCCAGCCCATCCTGTACTCTACCAGGGACATGACCGGAAAGAAACAGTCAAGCTTATTTAGACAGTAGGCACAATTGAGGTAGCAGCCAAAAAGTCTCATCTTTGCCGGTGTGATCAGGCATCTGTTTACATCCAAATCATTTTACACATGCCAGCTATTAGTGGCTGCCTGGTCTACTACTAATATACAAGTGGATGTTTATATATATAGTACTGGAGGGTATTAATGTTTGAAGCGTGTTCTAATTCCTTCCAATTTTGGATTGGGTTTCTTGGCAGCCAACAATCCTAGGGCTGAAATTGGACGTGCATTACGGTTTATAGTTCTGATGTATCTCCATTTGACCTGCCTATATATAAGCTCCTTGTCTCAACACTCAGTCAAAGTTTTTTTGTGAGGCACTAGCTCATCATCTGTGGAAGCTTGTCAGGTCTCCATTTGACTTGCAAGATTACTCTGAAGTTATGTGATGTCATTATTATTGCTGAGATTTTTGTATGACAAGTTTTTTTACCCCGCTTGTCATTGACTAGCTTGATGGTACAGACAAAAAATGCACTCAAAGTGATGTATGGATGCAAATAGCCCTTTGAAATTTTGTTTGGTCATGCACGTAGGAATCACGTAGACAAACTTCCCTAAGCAAAATTGTGGCACCCCACCCAAAAATGAGGGGTTCCGTATGCAGGATCGATCTCGGGTGACAACTCGACGAAGCGAGAGTCCAAAAGTGCATAAACAAGTACATATGAAATAGAGTATAGACTGAGTTTTAGTTATTATAAATTAGGTTTTAGTTTTGAGTGCACAAAAGAGGTACGAGATCCGAATACATAGTGGAAGCGATACAACATGATGATACATAACTTAAAATGAAATTATGCCAGCCATAAACATGATTACATCTGTCTTGGCCAAAGGATGGTGATGCGGGAACATCAATTGATCTAGGGGCGGAGCCAGCCCGTGAGTGCAATGGGGTCACCTAGCTTGATTAATGGGGTCAATTACCTTATAAAATAGTGCTAAATAGTGATTTCCCTTTGATTTTGCCAGAAGTCATTGGGGTCAACTGACCCGGTGCTTGTATGGTAGCTCCGCCCCTGAATTGACCACTCCAAAGGGGATTCACCTTCCCACGCCACCTTGCCACAAGAATCATAGTAGTCGGCATAAGGTATACCTACGATAATTTTTAAACAACTAAAATCCAAACAACTAATACTCAGCATGTCTTACTTGTCAAATTGGCCTTCTAAGACCGACTCCTAATATGTGCCGGGGGGCGGGGGAGGGGGGGGTGTTGGGTTTGACCAAAGGTGTTGTGATAATTGCATATACTAATTTTAGCCAAGTTAAGGTTATTCTTGCATAAAAATAAATATTAGCCACCTATGCTGAATCATATAAGGTTGCACACATTGAATTAAAGTACAATCAATATGTATAATCATCCACGATTCACTTCTTACTATGATGTGACAGTGATCACAAGTGGTACTCAATAACCGCGAGGGACAGTAATTTGAATTGATTCACATTCTGCCAGAAAACCCAAGAACATGACACACGCGCACTCCTGGAGAATCACGTATGGCAACCTTTCACAACGACATCATAGGGCGGGTCCGGTTCTCACCTCTCTCACGTACACGTTCTCCACATGATACCACACCTCGGGGCTATCCGTGGTTAGCCCGTGCACTCTCCCAATTGTCATCACCAGAAGAGAGTTATAGGTTGTCATCCAAACACTACGATAATCGGGTTAGATCAGTTTACTCGTGCCCATGTCACTAGCATGCTCATGGTACGATTCGAACTTGCTCAACAGGGACACAACAACCAGTCCTCAACAGACATGAATGGGGCTATGGTGGATAAGGGCCGACCTTTCAATCTCAACATACACATAAACTTCCCCATCCAGTCTCATTTTTAATAATCATGTGAGCTTAAAGGAAACCTTGAACCAAGCTTATATCAGGTAGTCTCCATACCACCCGATTTCTCTACCAATGACACAACATTAAGCCTAGCAAATTCTAACGAGAGGCTAGAGTAACCAAACGAATCATAGGAAGAATATAGGTGCTACATGCAACTAGGTTACCGATCAACTCCTACACGTAATGCATAATACAAGATTTGCATACATGTGAGAAAATAAAAAAAAGATTTGTAAAATATTGGAAGTGCACCAGGGTTTGCCTTGGTCTTCTGAGTTATTAGCACACTCAAGAGAAATGTTAGAATTCAAAGGAATCTTCTCGGCAACAATCTCAACAGCAGCACCTTCAGCGTTGGTTCCTACATGAATGAAATGATAGCTTGAATGCACCGAAAAGTGAGGAAACAAATTATTGAGTTGCATTTAATCATTAAGCAAACCCACTTCAAAAATTATGAACCATTGCCTAAGATTATCTTTGAAATCCCTGCAATTTATTATAGATGAAACACACTAAAACACATTTTATGGCCAAAACATGGGAATTTTGCATGCATGAATAAATATTAAAATTTAAAAATTAGAGATTATACTAAATGAAGTTATGACCAAATTATACATTATCTAAGGATGAAACTTTGTAACACTTGGAACATACAATGAGACATGCATACTAAATTTCAAGATTTTAGCATGCACAAATATGAATATCTGGATTTATCTTAGTCTTAGTTCTCCAATTTTTTGTGAATAATTTATTATGATTTATGAAGATTTGAATACACCAAGATGTAGATCTAGTCAAGAGGGTTCTAACAAAATTTATTTCACATTTTCTATGAATTTTCTACAATTTATTATGCATTTTACAAGTTTGAACTTGCTGGAAAAAAGAATTCGGACTAGTCCAAACTAGGTCAGTCAGACTTGTCCGAGGAATCATTTGGAGTCCAGAGAGCAGCAGGCTCAACCGGGTCAGACTTTCTGGCCTTGAACTTGTCTGGGCTCACTTTTGGACTCCAGAGAGCTATTGCACGGGCTCGGTCACACTAGTGCAGCCGGGCAGGACTTGTCTGACCCGCGGTGGCCGGTGGTGTCGAAGCTTGCCGGTGTCGAATCTCGCCGGAAAAATGCCAAATGTGATCGGTTCTCCATGAGCTAAGCTCTAGAATGATGTTGGGGATGAGGAAAGTATACTTTAACCAATCTCATGTCAAGGGGTATACAGGAAATGTGGTGGCCACGGGTGGCGGCAATGAGGAAGGTTCGGCGAGGCCTAGAGCTTGACGGAGTGGAGGAAACATCAAGGGACTTGGCCGGGAAGCATCATGGAGTAATGTAGATCGGCGGATGCGAGAAAACGGCGAAGAAAAGAGGGGAAGTGGGTCATCACTGTTGAGGTCGGACAGAGCAACGGCGTCGGCAGCAATGACATTGCCCCTCACTTCAACATGGTGGAACAACCTTGAAATAAACATGTTAGGGAGGTTAGTAAGGACCTTGAGCACCTTTGGGTGCAAAGAATTGAAAAATAACTCACCGAAGAGGAAGAGGTCGAAAAGGGGGTGGAAATGGCGCCAGCAATGGAGATTTTGGGATATTTCTTCGATTTGATAAGCTCACTGCAAGATAGAGGAAATGGCGACTATGGTAAGTGACAGGAGTCCAATTTGAAGCTTTGAGAGGAGTAGCTCGACCTGCACTGCCGTGGAGAGTGAGAAGAGCTCGTTTGACTTCGGGAATGAAGGGGTGAGAAATAATGCGGGGAGCCGAGGGAGAGTGAGGGATACACAGGTGGAGGACTCATTCGCTTGGTCCCGGGCTGCGTGGTGGCTTGCATGAGCGAGCGAGTCGAGGAGGGGCGGCGTGGCAGTGACGGCGTGCTCGAGCGGAGAAGACAAGTCCCAAAGTTCGGACTTGTCCAGCCAGCTTGACTAGTCCGGCTTTCAAAGTAAAATTTGGAAGAAAAATAAAATTTTACATATAAGAAGCCTCGTAAATGTTTATCAATTTTTTGCGCACGTAGAAGAGGCCACGAGGAACAACTTTTGTTAATGAGTCGAGTCAAAATTCCTTATAGAATTTAAACTAAAAAATTCGGCCCTTTAGAATGGTTATAAAATTTTATCACTGATAAATTCTTGAAATTTTTACCAAAATTTTATTTTAAGTTATAGTTCTAGGTAAAATTATTTTTAGCATGCTCTTCTTTTGAATATTTCACAGTTCACTTAGAGCTTTATTTATAATTTTAAACTTGAAATTTGACATATTGAAATGCGGACTTGAAAACACTTGAAGTCACATGGTGCTGAAGTGTTGGGCTAATAAAAGGTGTCACAAAAATGATGCCTACCATTGTGTCATCCAGCATGGGCTCCACGCAGCAGGGAAAGCGCAAGAAAGGCGCCACCTAGGGCAGCACGCAAAGAGACAGCGGCATTGACACGGGCGCAACCCGATGGCGCAGTTATCCCCGTCATGCCGCTTCTCCAGGGAGCTGCCAGCATGGCATTCCCCATCACCGATGTCAGCGGCGTAGCACCTCGCTGAAGTAGCGCGGCCGCACTAGGTGCTGCAGGCTTTGGGTGCGGTGCACGGTGATGAGCGCGCCGCAGACGGGCAGTGTGAACGGCATCGCGACTCACGCAATCGGCCAGCTGGTGCCCGCAATGGCCATATATGCTCGCTTAGGTCCTCAACAGGTTCCAGAGTACAAACTTAGCATGCATGCTCTCGTTTCTGATGTCTTTCAGCTACCCGCCAGCGCGGCAGCGCGAGAGCAGGAGCCGCCCACTGCCGCGGTGGTGGCCGATGACGTTGGAGCATTGGTGGGTCTTGGAGGTGGTGGCCCACCTTCCCCGGATGCCAGCGACGCCAGTGCCTTTTGTAGCTGAAGAAGCTGTAGGAATAGGACAGTGGTGACAGCGGTGGTGTCGTGCCTGCCGTTGACTGCCAGCATATTGCCAACTGCAGGAGCAACAATGGCACAAACATCGATGCCATCGTGACCAAGCTCGTTGATAAAATCTATCGGGTGGCAGCTGCTGATGAGGAGCCTAAGCCGGAAAGCCACAGCCAGATCAAGACGGCAATGTGGATGCCACTATATTCTCCATACCTCATCTGCCAGACAAGCAACTTGAGGACATGATGGCACCAGCCAGTGTAACGAATCAGCCAACTGACCGCTCCGGTTAGTCCATCAAGCTCTGTGGCGCAACAGTAGAGGTGGACGAGGAGCTGGAAGATTGTCCTTGGTACGAGAATGAAGAAGTACACAGCATATTCATTGACATGTCGACCGGCTCAACTCACTCATTTGATGATGGCTGGTTCTTTTGACTGAGGCTTCTCAGCTAGGACTGGGGGAGGTCCACCGGCCATCCGCCATCAGATCAAAAGCAATAGTTTCCGATCCTGATGGAAAGCGACGGTCCTTTAGATCTACGAAGGGTTGCGCAATCGGAAATATTTTACTTTCCTTGATCCAACTTTTTTTGGTTGACAATTTGAATATATTTTTTGGTTTTAGCAATTTTTATCACTGTAGTAGTTGAATGCGCCATTTCACTTTTGGTGATTATATGTTGTGTTTGTGCTGTCTGATGGAACATTTTGTTGCTACCCAATATCAAATATTATTTATTCATGTATTTCTTATTACTGTAGTAATTGAAAACATGCCATTACTCTAAGGGTAATTATTTGCATTTTGCTGTCTAATAGAATGTCACTAATCAATAACAAATTTCAATTTATCCATATGTTGCATATCACTGTAGTAATTGAATGTGCCATTGCCGTTTGGTGATAATGTGTTGTGTTTTTCCTGTCTAATGGAATATTTTCTATCATTGCCCTGTTGCAAATATAGTTAAATGAATAAACAGTTCACCAACCTATTTACAGGATATTTCGAATAACAAGTCAATTAGTATGTTTGGTTGATTAAATCAGAGATTGGACGAAATGATCCAGGTTCATGTTTGGTTGGGTGAACCGATCCAAAGCTGCAACTTGGGACCCACCTGCCAAGGCCAAAAGAATCTGCGCTGCTCCTACCCCGGGCTGTGCCGCGTCAGCCAGCTCCCGCACTACCACGCTACGCCAGCCTGCTGCCGCGCCACTAGGCTCCTCATCGTATGAGCTGGTCTCCTCGCCGCAGCTACCACGTGTCGGCCTCCTCCCGCCTGCCGCGCCGCCGCGTCAGCCTCGTCCCACGCTGCTGCACCTAGGCCCGTGCCGCAGCCGCCGCGCGTCGGCCTCCTCCCGCCTTTCCACGCCACCACGCCGGCCTTGTCCTGCACCGCCGCTCCGTGCCACGGCCTCCTCCGCGCCAACCTACTGCCTCGTCCCACGCCGCCGCGCCCAGGCCGCCTACACGCCACCAGCCAGCCTCGTCCCAGATGGAACCGTTCAACGCTTTTGCCCGCACGGAACGGTACAACATTCAAAGAGCCTATTCTGGAATCTAGGATTCGTTTAGTTAAGTGTGGCTCATATAAAGTGAGGCAGGCTCAATATAGTTAGTTGATTTTATACACGATAGTTTATTTGGTTGACTGCATCTAATAAGTCAGATTAAAAAAAAAGATAATGTTTGGTTGAGCTGCATCTGACTAAACAGAATGACATAAAAGTAGAGAAAAATAAATTATTTTAATATTTAATTTATGTAACAACACTTTAATAATATCTATTTTAAATTTATAAATCTTAATCTAATTTAATATATACTAATATATTTTAAAATAAATTAATTCTTTACTAATACTACTATTAATTAATCTTATTTTTATATGCGACGAGCCTGCATTCGGAGAAAACGGATCCGGCTGTTGTTTCTGCGCAGTCAAGCTCGCGCCCACGCTTTACACGTTCAGAGCCTGACCGGCTTGTCTGTGCAGACATCCAATCAAAACGAACGTGCATCTAGACAGTTTGGCTGCCTCCCGTGCAGGTATCAAACACCCCCTAGATAGGCTCATCTGGGACGAGTTCGTTCCATTGAAAAACCAAACATAGAAACACCGTCAGATTCAGAATCACATCGTACGTGGATAGATTCGCCCACCATCCAAACACAACCTGATTTACCGTTAGTCCCTTTTAGTTGATACGGACATTAGTAACCAACGTTGGTGAAGCCAGCACAGCTGCCAAACACAAGTTACGAAAATTAATATAAACAGCAAAACATCTACAGTTGTAAAATGGTGCATTAATTATGTTGTAAATTCTCCAACATTGCACGGAAAGAAATATTAATGCTATCATTGCAGTCGAGAAGCAGATGGGTTATACATCAGATAAATTTTGAATACGGGATAACCCACACAAAGAACATTGTTTCTCAAATAATAATCAGGAATAACATATCCAAACAAGAATGTAACTATCTTTAAGTAATTGATATTTTCAAACGAATTAACACTTTATCAGTGGGCCTACCTATAAAACCAGGGATATCATCAAACAAACTATGAAACAAAGCAGTAAACAAGAAGACTAACCTAGGGGTTGTGCCACTTACCTTTGCGCGAGAAGATAGACCAGCACCACTTACCTTGGTGCAGACTAGAACATGTCAAGCTCTACTGGTGGCGGAGCTGGGATGACTTGCTCAGCAGTTGAAGATGCTCCTTCCGCTAGAACTTCGTATCATCCCAGAATAATAGAATGCCGCTGCAGACGTCCCAAAGCTGGCCATACAACACCGTCAGCAAGACCCGCAGCTCTGTGAAACAGAAAGAAATCAACCCAAAATACTCCTGGTGCATTGCGAATTACGATCACGCCCACCATGATCAGCACATGCAACCGATGGTTCTGGGGGTTCCCAGCAGGCCAGCATAAGGGCTGCGAAAACGACCCGTGCAGACTCATCCGTATAAGCAGCGGCGGATAGAAGTCACACAGCAGCAGAGGACAGCTGGATTGGAGGAGGCGGTGGCCAGCTTTGCCAATCTTCTCCAGCACCTGAAAGATTTTTTTTTTTTTGAGATCAGGATTGCCTTTCATTAAGATAAAAGTCAGACTCAAGCAATTTACATATGCAGTCAGGGATTTCCTACCACATTCCCATTCTACTCGTACTAGTGATTTGCTTAGTCAGAACATAGGCAACCTTGTTGCAATTTCTACTAATATAAGTGAAAACAAAGGCAGTAAAAAATAAGCTAAGTTCTTTGATCTCCTTTAGCATTGGTGCAATCACAGAGCATCTTCATACTCAACATGAAGGGACAGTGTGCGCAATCCAGGATATCAATCTACATAAGTTAGTCGCTTTTAGTTGATACGTACATAATCAACAGTGGAGCAGCCAGCACAGCTGCCAAAAGGAGCTCATCTCCCTGATTCCTTCTTCTTCCCCAAACCCTCCCTTCTCCATTTCCCTCCTCTTCTCTTCTCCTCCCCTCTCCCTCTCCTCCCCCCCCCCCCCCCCCCCCCCCCCCCCCCCCCCCCCCCCCCCCCCCCCCCCCCCCCCCCCCCCCCCCCCCCCCCCCCCCCCCCCCCCCCACCATCTGCCCCTGTAACCACAAAAGATACACAGGGACAGTTGTAGGATCGAATAAGGAAGATCTGACCATAAAAATTCATGGACAAAGGTCATGATGATATCTGAAAGATACACAGGATGGTTGTGGGATGGAATTGCAGTTTCAATGCTTAGGACTTATAAAAACTTCAAAACTAAAACATAAGCGTTATTATAGCAAACCAACAGATTACAAATAACGATACATGTAGCTCACAGCTTAATTATAGCTTTCAGTTCAAACTAATATCTGAGCTACTCCAATCTCATGCAGAGTTCTACTTAATTGTAGAGTTCACTTAATTATTCAATTATGCAATATAGTACGCGTGAAAGCTGATACTTAAACTGAGAAGTAATGCAGTACAAATCCAAAGTAAAATAGAAATAGGGGAAGGAGAGTGCATGTACCTAAAGCAAAAAAGAGTGACATCTGTGATAACCATAAACTTCCAAGTATTTGTTAGAAAAGGAAATGGAGGGGCAGATAAATAATACAATATGTTTTTACAAAGATTCAGATATAAAAAATCGATGAAGGTCACACGAAAAAAAATTGCCAAAATAAAGGAATATATACCTATGCATGAAAGCTAATACTTATAACTAAGCAGTAATTCAGTACAAAATCCAAATTGAAATAGAATGTAAGGCAAGGGGAGTGCACATACCTAAAGCAAACAAAGTGACATCTGCGGTAGCCATAAACTTCAAGTATTTGTAAGAAAAAGGAAATGGAAGGCCAAATAAATAATTTAATGTGTATTTACAAAGATCCAGACATAAGAAATAAATGAGGTCTTATGAAAACAATTTGTCAAGGAAAATACATATGCATGAAAGCTAATACTCATAACTAACAGTAATTCAGTACAAAATCCAAATTCAAATAAAATGTAAGGCAAAAGGAGCTGAAACTTAACTCAATTATTGATACCAAGGATATTTGTGTCAAAATGTTTTACTAGTAGTTCATCTAGACTACTCTACTGAACTGAAAATAGTTCATTTGGGTTTGGAGAACGATACTTGGATCAGAGTGCTCCAGCTGACTGATTCGATGTCCATATTGCCTAGTGAATCTCAATTAACAAAATATGGCACAAATGCAAAGCCTATACTGATATTGGCACAGCACAAAATTCAGAAACTGAATGTGGTAAGAATAAAAATTCCAATAACAGATAGGACAAGAATGTTATGTTATCTACTTGATTTTTTGTTCTCTACTTGATTTTTTCAGGATGCAGAATACTGCCTATTAGCAAGAGTATCAACAAGCTAATATAGAATAGCACTGAACAAAAATAATAGCATAATATGGTTATTTAAAAAGTTAGATGGATTAAAATGTGCCTCGGCCATGCCACTTGACAAGGTGATGGAATATGAGGCCACCTTCTCACGGAGTGTCTCCATTGAAAGCAAAATAAGATGGAAACCCTCAACGCCAGAAGGCTTGTTATATGACGTTTGCTTTGGAATATGCAGACACTATGGGTTCTGCTCCAACAGAAGCTAGAGAGCCTTGAGGCCCTCCCGTCAGACAAAGTTTTCACATGTACTCGACATTTTTTTTGGGAAAACATGTACTCCACTCTACATATTAAACAACGACACAAGGCATTACAAATTAATCAACATGGCTTTGCAAAAAGTTACTTAAATATAAACAGCAAAACATCTGCAGTGAAAAACGGTGCATCAGTTACGTTACAAATTTCAATTTCACCGGGCAATAAAATACTGCTGGAATCATAGCAGGTCGTCATGCAGATGGGTTATACATCAGACAAGTTTTGAATAGATGACAGTGCACATAAACAAATTTGTTTCTCAATTAATTATCAGGAATAATATATCCAAACATGAATGTAACTATCTTTGAGTAATTGATACTATCAAACAAATTATCAATCTATTAGCAGGCCTACCTATAAAAACAGGGATATCATTAAACAAAATTTGAAACAAAGAAGTACACAAGAAGAGTAACCTAGGGCGTTGTTGTGCCACTTACCTTGATGTGAGAAGAATAGACCACCTCCACTTACCTTGGTGCAGACTAGCACATGTCAAGCTCTACGGGTGGTGGATCTGGGATGACTTCCTCAGCAGCCGAAGGCTGGAGTTGATGCTCCTTCCGCTGGCTCTTCATATCTTCCCAGAGCCACAGAAGGCCGCTGCAGAAGTCCCAAAGCTGGCCAGCCGCCGTCAGCAAGTACCGCAGCCCTGTAAAACAGGAAGAGATCAGCCCGATATACTCCTCGTGCGTTGTGATCACGCCAGACACGATCAGCACATGCAGCACGATGGTTCCTGCAGATCCCAGCACTAGGGCTGCGATTACGACTCCGTGCAGACTCATGCGTACAAGCAGCGGCGGAGAAGCCAAGCCGCAGCAGAGGGCAGCCGGATCGGAGGAGAGCGGCGACTGTGAGGGGATGCAGGGCCCCAGCCAGAAGTAGAGGATCAGAGCCTCCGACCGGCGCGCGAGGTCGAAAACACGGCGGCGGAAGGACGAGGGTGAAGCCGCCACCGTCCGAAACCACCGCCGCCAGGGCCGCTGCGCCCCAGCCACCGACGGCTGCCGAGCCAGCACCCCATCAGCAGACGCAGCCGCCGTCGCCATTGGTGGAGTGGAGGACATCGGGGCGCGGATCGCAATCTTGAACGGAGGACTGGATGCTGGAGCGAGGAGAAGCCGAGCCGCAGCAGAGGGCAGCCGGATCGGAGGAGAGCGGCGACTGTGAGGGGATGCAGGGCCCCAGCCAGAAGTAGAGGATCAGCTCCCCCGACCGGCGCGCGAGGTCGAAAACACGGCGGCGGAAGGACGAGGGTGAAGCCGCCACCGTCCGAAACCACCGCCGCCAGGGCCGCTGCGCCCCAGCCACCGACGGCTGCCGAGCCACCACCCCATCAGCAGACGCAGCCGCCGTCGCCATCGGTGGAGTGGAGGACATCGGGGCGCGGATCGCAATCTTGAACGGAGGACTGGAAGCTGGAGCGAGACAGGGAAGCCGGCGGGAGTTGGTTACTAGATTAGATCGGAGAATTCGCGCGGGGCGGTAGGTGGAAGGCGGGAGTGCTCTTTTATTCCGACGCGATTGGGTCGGTTACTGACAATGGGCCGAACCTAAACCCACGAGAGTTGGGTGCGGTTGGGCCGTACCTAGGGTTGGTAGGTCCGTTACAGACAATGGGCCGAAACTAAGCCGACGTGAGTTCGGTGCCGTTGGGCCGTACCTAATCCCACGCGAGATATGCAATCCCATCTGGCCCAGCCTTTATATATATTTGACAAAAATAATTTTGATATATTTTAATTTGTTCAATTTGAGAAAATATATAAATTAAATTTGACACTTTAATTTCAATTCAAGTTCAAAGAGTGGAATCTAAAAATTTTCCAAAGAAAATTCATTTAAAACAATTCCTGTATAAAAATAATTAAAAATACATGAATTAAACAAATTTGAAATTTAAGCCGGAAAGAAACAAAAATAATTTACCCAAATTTTTTCAATTTCAAATAGAATTCAAGTTGAACAAGTGAAATTTAAAACTTTCCAAAGAAAGTGTATGGGAAACAATTCTTGTTTGAAAATGCTTAGAAATACATGAATTAAACTCCTTTGACATTTGAGCTCAAATTAAAACAAAATAGCTCAAATTTGTTGGATCAAGTTCAAAAAGTGAACTTTATAATTTCTAAAGAAAATGTATTTGAAATAATTCTTGCTTCAGAATACTTGGAAAGATACAAATTTAAGAATTTTGTGAAATTTTACCAAAAGATTTAAAAGGTCTTGGTTACTATTTACTTCTAAATTGTTATTTGTGTTTGAGAATTTCTAAATTAAATTGTGTTCAGAATTTTAAATTAGGCCAAAATAAATGTTGTTCTTTGTGAAATGATTAAATTTATGCAAAGTTTCACAATGAAGCGCTGACATATTGGCTTTCAACGTCACCAGTGGCCTCCACATCGGCTGTCCACATTAACTGAAACTGCCACGTGGACCGTCTTGTTGGTCAACCATTGTCTGAAGCCGGGCAGCAGCAAAAACGAATGTTATTCTTTATTTTATCTCTATCTCTATCTGTATCTCTACTCTTAAAAGAACCATTGTCTAAATAGTACATGTGCTATATAGGAAAAAACAAACGTACGCAGAACACGGGCATCAAACCATGTGCCTCACGCATGCCTGTTGAGAGACGTATTGCATGTATGTTTGAGTTAATTAAACAAAGCACTAATATTTTTGATGAACAAAACAAAATATTGTTTGTTGCCGACCGCGCTGATCCATCTAACAAATCCTAATTTTCAGCTAACTTTCTTGATGGTTTCATTGGAGATAAAACGGCCAATTTGGCTCAAGAGGCCAGTCAGTTTCATTGGAAATAAAACGAACTCCAATAAACCTGCTGATACACATTATGACTGTTTTTTAATGGTCCATAATTAAGGACTATTATCTGATTCATAAAATACATGTATTTAACCTTTCATTGGTGAAGAATGAGAAACTTTAAGTTTTTATATTAATATGTTATTTTCTTAGGTTAATTTTTTAAAACAAAAAAAATTATCTGATCCATAATTAAGGACTTCTAATATGTTATTTTTTCTTAAGTTAATATGTTATTATTTTTTATAAATCTGACAGATAAATTCTCTCCACAGACCCCTCATATAAATCTAACGAATGAGTTCTTCTGGATCTCCTAGATTTTGGGCTCACACTGACTATTATTAGCTAACAAAACATAACTACCGGAACAAATATATAAGATCCAAAGAAAATTGTTGAAAAACAAATATTAATATATTATTTCTTAAGTCTAAGGGCAGTTCAGCCATCCATTACCCCAGGTGTGTCTCTTTCAGCCGTCAACATCACAAGTTGTGGCAGTGCTGCCTGTAATTATAATTAATTAAAGAGTAAATTCGGGGTTATGTTCCTTGTTTCATAAAATCTCAGACTTTTTTATCATCATATTGTTTCATGAAGCATCGTCTCTATAGAGAAATTGCTACTCGTGGCATGTACCCTAATTTTATGCTTACATGATGCATGAATTTGAATTAATCTCTATATGTTCTCTATCTCTATTTTTAAAAGGCATAGTCTTTTTTTTCTATGTATATCTGTAAAATATCCCAACAGAAATAGGTTATACTACATGCACACGAAAAAATACACTCAAAATTGTTTCTTATTACAAATTTGATGGATGAAATCTTTTCACATACATCTCTTATAAATTTAATGAATGCGCTCTTCTAGATTTATTGAGAGAGAAAACTAGGACTTTTTCCTATAATAAAACAGATCGAATCCTATCCTGGCCATGACGCTGGCCGGCTCGAGAAAATAATACTGGTATAAATTACTTTCTTTGTTGTTGACCTTTAGTGTCATCTTTGACCATTGACCTTATTTAAAGAAATAGTTTACATGACAATTGTTCCACTAACTCAAGTTAAAAAGCTAATTACACATTTAGCCCTTTTTTAGAATTATTCCATTTTTTAAGAATTTAAAAAAATAAAGAAAATCATGGATAATAGATGGGTTGAGGAAAAGAACCAAGTGCCTCTAACTTCATATATTGCTGCCTCGTGTTTTTACCAAACAAACATGCTGTCAAGATTATATATCCTGGGTATCTACGGTTTCGGTTGAATCAAAAGACCTAGCCATGAAAGGCGGCCCATCGTATTGTTGCAATACTATTGCAGACCATGGATCATTCCACCAGATCAAAGTCCGCTCGACCTCTGGATTAAGCGTCATCTCTCTCGTCTGACCCTCGGTCGGGCACCGCCTCTCATTCGACCCGGTGTCTGGCACCGTCTTACTTGTACGATCTCTGGGTCGGGCACCTTCTTCGACGATCAACCTCCGACAAGCATAAAGATTCTTGACACTGTGCGGCAGACGCGATCTACTAGACGTTGGAAGGAAAAGTTAACTTTGTTTCACTCACGATGGACAAAGGACGAAGACAAGGACAACGACATGATAATTTGATGCTCAAAAGCTTCTAAGTGCAACAACTCCATATGCTTGTGGTCACACTGCAAGAAAAATGTTTTTTAGTCACCAAAGTACTTGGTCACTATATATGTAAAATTATTCACTATAACTATTTTATCACTAAAAATTTTGGTCGCATTTTGGTCACTAAAACTTTGTCACTATATGTATATATGTATATAGTAACGAACAATTAGATATGTTGGTCACTAAAAATGTATAGCAACTAGGGTACCCTTGGTAACTAAATGTATTTATCAACCAGCATATATCTTGGTCACTAAAAATGTATATCAACAATAAAAGTCAAATCTTAGTTACTATTTGTCAATTTTTAGTGATTAAATTTCTTAGTCACTAAAACTTAGTGACTAAAGATCCATTTTCTTGTAGTGCCACCCGGTTACTTGGCACCAAGCTATTGTAATCTCGGTCCAACTCCCTTGTAAGAGCGTACAGGGGAGATTGACGGGCTCTATTCGTGTGTAACATACACATATCGCACTTAGCAGCCATGAAAGATCTATAGTTTTTGCTCAAGCAAGGTTCCTAGCGCCATTGTAACCCCATTCAATGGAGTTCTACGATCTATACACATCTCGATCCTGGACATAAGGTATTACGTCTCCGCGATAGCACGAATCAAGATAAATCTATTGAGTCTCCCGTAAATTAGGCTACCTCAAAGATAAGTACGCATGAACCTCTCTCCAATACACAAATTCTACTATGCCGGTAATACGAAACGCCAACACATGCCATGACTGATTTTACTTGGAGCTTTTCACAACCTAACCCTAAGTTGTACTGTACTAGTTTTTTTTTAAAATTTTGAAATCTTAAAAAAGTGAAAAACACATTTTTCAAATCTATTTTCCTAGAGCCCTTTCAGAACCTAACCCTAAGTCGTCTATTTTAAAACCTGGCCCTATTTTTATTTTTTTGAATTTTTTACAAAAATTGAAATCGATTTTTCTGGAGCCTTTCAAACCTATCCCTAAGCTACCTATTTCTAAACCAAGCCCTAGTTTTTTTATCTTAGAAACGTTTCTAAGATCAAAATTTTGAAATAGATTTTCCTTGAGCTTTTCACAAGCTAACCCTAACCCGCCTATTTTTAAACACGTCTCTAGTTTTTAAAAATTTTAAATTTAGACCTATGAAACCATGATTAATAATTTTGATTTGATTCAAAATGCTACTGTCAAAATTTTTAAACCCTTAAAATGCTGTGAAATTACTGTTAAAAGTTTTAAATTTAAAGTATATTCAAATTGTTTTTAAAACATTCAAACTTTTGTTAAAATTAAGTTCAAAATCCATTCAATTACCATTGAAAATTTTCTATTCTGTTCGATTATTCGTCTACAAAACATAGTCATTCGTGTGGAACTAAGAAATACGGTCAATGATGAAGGACAAATATGTCTTTTTACATTTGACTTAACGCTTTTAAATGCTTACTACCTCCGTTTCCAAAATATAAGCATTTTTAGATTTGATAAGGTCAAACTTTTTAACTTTTACTTAATAATATCTAGCAAATTACATAATTTCTAATGTAAAAATATATTTTTTATGAAAGCTTATTTCACGATGAAGTCAGAAAATATAGTTTTTATATGACAAAATACTATTAGTTTATATTTTTAGTGGTAAAAGTTTGACTTTGACTAAACCTAAAAATGCTTATATTTTGAAACGGAGGGAGTATAAGGGAGTAAGGTCAATATCAGCGTTCATTCTGCAAAACCAAGGTCAAATGCACAAACTAAAAAATAGGATCAAACGTGCAATTAACTTCTCAACTTGGGCCAGTTTTGGAGTTGCCTGTGGTTTCAATATGAATATTTATAAGTCACGTTTCAAATATGATAGATTAAATTATAACAGTGCACATGATATTTATCATATTTTTTAATAAAAATAAATGATTAAAGAAAATATTAAAAGTTAATGGTGAAAAATAATTTAGGAATGG
>BCLF01000030.1:963742-981485 GCA_001602275.1 Zoysia japonica | reverse complement strand
GGTGAGTTGAACTCTACCCGAGTCATTGGAATCCATGATCTTTTAAAAAAAATTTTGTTCTCTTATGTTTCATTAAAAAAAAAGTTGTGGTAACCCACCATCAAGACAAGCAAATTTGTTTTTAAAACCAAGACAAGCTAACTCGCTTGGATGAATAGGTTTAAGTAAGTACACCCTCCCTTTCTAAATTATTGTCGTTGTTTACTTTTAATATTAACTTTGACTAATTGTTATTAATTTTGTTATAATTTTCATTTTAATATCATATATTTTTATTATAATTTTCTTTTTTACTAAAATTGTTTGAATCATAACTTATAATTTTTGACATTTGAACTAATTTCTTTTTAATTTGACCATTCACTTTATTAAAAAATTTGATGAATATCATATAATCTATTATAATTGACTTTATTATTAAAGCTATTTAAATTGCAACTTACAACTTTTTAAATTTGAATTAATTTTTTAAATAAGATGAATAATCAAAATTGATGTTAAAAATCAACAGCGATAAAAATTTAGAAACGGAGAAAGTAACAAAAAACAACAAAAGAAGCAGCCGGTTCATTCTCACTATATAAAAAATTATAAAAATTAGAAAAAATTTCCGAGTTTCAAACATAAGGTTACACGTGCCCGGTTCCTAGTAATTTCGTGTGCACGATGATTGCCACCACCGACCCCGTGACTTGTGCTAAATCTGGTCACTTTTGCCGCTTCGTCTGCTCAGGACTGCCTTGTTCGGACTCGGGCTGTAATATGTGGCTTAGCTTATGGGCCTTACGGAGCTACGCCATCGCTGGAGTCCCGCCGGGCAGCGGCCGGTTGCCATCGCTGCCGAGGCATATTTCTATATTAAGGTCTCAGTTCGTTTGGTTTCGAAAATTTAACATCTCGACTCATGTTATCAGTGTGGTCTTATAAATCATATATAAATCTCTATTTTTTTTAAAAAAACACAGTTTTTTTTCAATGTACACAATGTAAAATATGTTTAATAGAGATAAGTTAAACTACGTGCACATAAAAAATCTACTTAGAATTATTTTTTTTATAAATTTAACGGATAAAATCTTTCTTCAAATAACTTTTACAAATTTAACGGATAAGATTTTTTGAATCTCTCAAATTTTGAACATGGACTATTGTTAGAAAAGTAGTTAGAAATATACGAGATGAAAAAGTTGTTAGAAAAAATATTTTAATATTATTTTTAAATTAATATTTTTTTAGATCGTTGCATTAACATTAACACGGACATTGGCATTAGTAATGTTAAATTATCGAAGATGGTGGAGTTGGAGGAGTAGCTTCCGATCAGTGTTATTGCCGAAGCTACGATGAAAGAACTAATAAATCATAATTTTTTTTTTGCCCTATCAGCCTACCATGCACGTGTAGGGAGGACATGTGCACCCGTCCATGTGGCTCCCAGCCCCTCCATCTGTGATCGATCTGACGGCCGAGTCGCACGTGTTGACGCTGCGAGCTTCTATTTTTGTTTCATCAGCGGCCTGATTGCGACGCGGGTGCAAATCGAGCCGTGACAAGCCGGGCGGCCAAAGTGCGTCCTGAAATGTTGAGCAGCTGACACCAGAGACGGGCGCAAGCAGCACATGGTGTTGGTCTCCACACCTTGCCTTACGTGTTGCTTGGTTATTGCGTAACCAAATGTTAAAGAGATCGAAGTGCAGTCCAATCAGTCAAGTTCTTCTCGAACAAGAGCTGATAGTACTAAGCTCTTTTGTAGTAGGATTTTGCTTATGAAGAAGGGTTGATTTCATACGAACTTTTCTAATTTTGTTAGTTTTGAAATATGTCATCACGTGTCAATAAACATGAGATATCTATTTTATGGCATGTGAGTCAGCATATATCTCATATTAATCCCATGAAAAATAAGCTTTTGTCTGTAGCTTATGTGACGGGGTAATATTTTTGAATTCAATAAAGCCCTCTTAAAAATGCACAGGTCATGTTTGTTTTAGTTTCTCAGCTGACTTCTCTAGCTGAAAAAACTAAAAAGTTAGAAGCTGAAACAAACGAGGTTCTGAAAAATTTGCTTTTAAAAAGCTGAAAAGCAAACTCTGATAAAATAAATGAAAAACTGAAAAACATATTTTGAGCTGCTTTAATGGCTTTTGGTGTATTAAAAAGCAAAAAATATATTAAAAAATCAACATTTTAATTTTATGAGCCAGTCTTTTCACCCAGTCACCATTCAACTTTTCTAAAAGCGCAAAAGAAACCAAACAAACAGACCCTTAGCAAATCACCTACATCCGGCTTATGATAGAGGCAAGCAGTGTAATCTCGATCAAAATATCGAAACGTATACAACAGGTAATTAAAAAGCTCATACGAAAAGGGAGAATATGTTCCCCTGATGATCCAGGTAGAGATATGGGAAAAGCTAAACCCATGCAAGTTTCTCGCTCAAGTTATCAACGTTGACAACTACTAGTAATTACTCACCCCGGTTGACAGTTAGTTTAAAATTGAACTGATTATCTTATCCTGGCATCCTTCCAATTTTAAATTATTCACATAATTGACTACTAATATTATTTTTGACCATTCTCTTACTCAAAAATTTGTTCTAATATATAAAATTATTAACCATGATTTAAATACTACTAAAGATAAAGTAAATAATAACTAAAATTTACACATTTGAACATTTTTTTTAATAAGATCTGGGTTTTTGTGGAAGAATGTTTGAAATAGGATCAAATGTATAGTAAACATTTTTCTTGGGGGAAATTCTTCTCTTCGATCAATCTCCTGTGGTCGAATCTCATTGGCATTTAGAGGTGAGGGCTTCTCCCGGAAGTTTTTATGAGCCCTGACTGGTAGGAGGGACATTGGCGTGGCGGAGGTTGATCATCGTGATGCTACGATTAGGGTGTGAAAAGAGCTCGGCCCATGTGCAATTTTATAAACTATATTGACTTTTATTATATTTTAGTTTAAAATAAATAGATATAACTTGATCCTAATATGTTTTGACTCTCTTCACATCTAGTTAGTTTTTCTGTCCGTTTTCAGACCTAGCTATTACCATTCATTCAATCACAAATTTACAGTAGGACATCTAAAGAGCAGCATAGACTTCAAATTTTAAAAAATTAGATGCTCCGCTTTCCTTACCTGGGAGTTTGAAGCATTTCTCAATCGCACTGAGTCTTCCACATGAAAGAAATAAGAAAATTTTAAAATATTTTGGAGATTTATCAGTAGGACACAAGGATAAAAAATCCTTATGTGTAAGACATATTTTTTTTCCTACACTACATCCTAATTTTTAAACCTCGAATTTAGTACTTCAGTTTTTCCCAAAGAACTCCGTGCCTGCCCAATCTCTCCGGTAACGCCCATCTCGCCCTTCTTCCCCGGGCACTTGATTTAACACAAAATTAAGACGGCCGCGACAGCCACCCGCCGGAGGGCAAGAGAGATTCTCCTCCGCTCCCCCCGGCGCAACGCGAATCTGCGGTGGAAAAAATCTCCGGATTCCTTCGCGGTCGACCCGGTCGCCTCGATCGCGCACCGGGGGGTCGGAAATCGGGATGCCCTGCTGCCCGTGCCCGCCGCCGCTCGGACTCGGGCCGCGGCTGCGCTCCTTCCTCCGCGACTACGACGCGCTCCAGTCCCTCGCCCTCGCGCTCATCTACCTCCAGGTGCGCTCGCCGCGGCCTCATTCCCCTTCTCCCCCCTTCCCCCGCCGGGTCGGACTCGGATCGGCTGCCAGGATCGGTCACTTTGTCTATTCTGTTTGCTAACTCCTGTTGTTCGGGATGGGATTTTTGGGAGTACAGACGACGGGACTGGGTTTGGGCGTACTGTAGTTTTACTTAGCTAGTTTTAACTGTTGGCTCTGTTCGACACAGAGTTGTGTCGTTGCTCTTGAATGCGGCGGGGGAATGGGAATATGGAGCCTCTGCTCAATGCGATTCAGATTGGGTGCCAGTTCTGTTTGTTTCTCACGAGTGGAATGAGAGCAAGGTCAATAGCTTGATGCTTGGTTTTTCGTTCTATAGCATGTTCTTAACGAAGCCTCAGTATTCCGTTGCTTTGTGCTGGATCGTAGAAGGATACTCATATTTTACTTCCATAGAGGTAGTTACGAAATGAAAATTGTGCTTTCCTGAGTTTTGGCTGTGATTGTTTTCTTGGTGCTACAACGTTGGAAGCAAGTTAATTTTGTATAGCTGTGACTTATCGGATTTCACAGGAGCGGTAGTATTATATTTAACTTTGTAAGTGCTTCAGGAACAAGGGAAAACTTGTCTCTATACAATGCAATGATGCTTGGCCATGGCTTATCTTTCTAGACCTAAGCTCCGCTGGTACCCAGTTTATTTCTTTACTCCCTCTGTTTTGTATATTTGATGCAGGACAGTTTAGTTTTGTACTAACAGAACAGAGAGAGTATGTTCACATGTTTTGTTTATTTGGTCCTTAACTAATTCTCATGCTTATAATTTCAAGGCTAGTACTTACTATGCAGAAATTGAACTTTTGTAGAAACAAATATATTTATTTGCATAATTGGTTCTCCTTTTTTTAGATTGGCTGTGCACTTATTGGATCACTTGGGGCATTATTCAATGGCGTTCTTGTGATCAACCTGGTGATAGGGCTCTTTGCCGTTGTTGCAATTGAGAGTAGTAGCCAAAGACTTGGACGCACATATGCTGTCCTTCTCTTCTTCGCTGTTGTCCTTGATGTTGCTTGGTTCATACTCTTCTCTCATGCTATATGGTATGTCTTCTGTGGCCACTATATATCGGTTATCTATTTTTTTTATTTGTTGTAATGTGGATCCACTCAGGGTAAACATGAAGAAAAGAATATGATATTCTGCATAAACACTATATTATTGACTTTAGTTGGTATTTGTCAGCATTTCCTGGCTTCATATGATTAAATGGGTTACCTGGCTACCCTGCTTGCTCTTGAATATATTATATCTTGCATGTAGAACACTGGAACCTTAAGTTGACACAAGCACTTACCAATTATCACTATGCGATATGGTATATGATGTGCTTGAGCCTAATATGCTGAATGACCAAATTGATGTACATTCTAGATTACTTATTTCTTCCCTATGCACATAACTAAAGTCTATAATATATTGTTTATCCAGATTTATATGTTAGGCCTGCTCTTTTTTCTTTTTTTCTTAAAGTTGTTAGATTTATAACTCTTATACAGTGCCTAGTGAACTGAAAATTGTTTGTTTTCGTTTCTGGAAGTTTTCTTTACTATAGTAAATGCATATATGTAAGTTGGCTCTTTTATATTTCATAATCAGTAACAATGTTGAGTATATGCTTGTACTTTAAGACAAAAAGTAAGTGATTCATTGGACATATTTGTTGTGAAGGTTATTTCATAACATTATAATTTTACTAAATTTTAGAAATGAATTCATAAAATTGGTTATGAAACATGTATTTTTTCTCTCGGACGCTAAAGATGCATTTTTAGGTGCTTTATTGATGTCCAAAAGATTGCATGTTATTTTCTAGATAGAATATTCGTATTCGTGAATGCCGAAAGCTTAAGATATAATTTTTTTCTGGAGCATGGAAACCATTTTAATTCCATACATCTGTTCCTTAACTCTTGTATCTACTTACACAGGACTACAACTCCAGACGAGAAGTATGGTCAACTTTTTGTTTTCTCACTCAGACTGGCATTATGGATGCAAATCATCGGGTTTTCAATCAGATTTTTATCGTCATTTATTTGGATCCAGATGTATAGGCTAGGGGCCTCATCGAGCATCCCAACATATTTTGAAGTTAATCATGAAACAAGAAATAGTTTCTTAAGCCCCAGATCTGATTCTGTAAGACGGAGTTCTATGGCAGATGATATATTAGGGGGTTCAATTTATGATCCTTCCTATTATTCATCACTCTTCGAGGATGTTCGGAACAATGCATGCAATCATCAGGTATTTCCTTCCTGTGGTCCTCTTACATTTGATGTTTTAGGCTTATTTGATGGAAGCTGTAATAATCTGATGCACTTGTTAAATTTGTGTATCTTGCTACCTTGTTAGATTTATATTCTCTTGATCAACACAATCTTTGTGACCAGCAAAGAAATAAAAATAATCTTTGAGAATAGCATACAGAATATAGACAAAATTAAGCAAAAAAGGGTAATACTGTTCTATCATGAGGATCCTTGGAAATCTTGATAAAAAAGAAGGATTCCCTTCCCAAAACATCACACTAAAAGAATTGGGGATTCACGTATTATGCTTATTTTCCAATTGAAGCAGCAGTGCGAAAATTGGAGTGCACAAGTATACAGTATACTTATAAGTTTTTTGGTAATGCTGGGTTCTTTTGATTTATCTCATCCTATTTTCATGTAACTAGCTATTTTCTTTAGCACTAATTTTTCTTGAGGCATTCACATAGTTTTAAGATGAGAAGGGGAGCCTAGGCGCAGCGGTAAAGCCATTTCATTGTGACCTTGAGGTCATGAGTTTGAGTCCTGGAAACAGCCTCTTATAGAAATATAGGGAAAGGCTGTACAAAAGACCCAAAGTGGTCGGACCTTTCTCCGGACCCTACGCAAGTGGGAGCTACATGCACCAGGCCGCTCTTATGCACCGCTGCATGCTTTTTCATAATACTTTCTAGCTTTGATAATCCATTGTCCAAAATTATTATAACACTCAGAATCATGACAGTTACTTATGTTGATTGATAATCTTGTAAAGATATGGTAGCATCATTATGAATTGCTCTTCCCATTAGATTGTTTTCCCATGGGATGAAATTCCATCTCATGCTAAAATATGGTCCAGAGTTTTTTTCCCCAACACTTGAAAGAAATTCATTGCCATATTGAAACATGAGTATAGTGTTAGATGGGCGAGCGGCTTTTTTGAAGAAGTTTCCTTGAGATCATCTCTAGCCTACCCTGACTTGCTTGGGACTAAGGCACTGCTATTGGTGTTGTATGCAAACGTGAACTAAAACAGCTGTTAGTCATGGTTATATGATTGGTAAGATATGTTCAGTTCAGTTGTGGGGGTACTAAACTGAAGAACTAAGATTACAAGTTTTAATCTAGAGATGTCTGGATTTAACTTGAGGATTACATAATTTCTATCTGTCCTATGTTGATGCTTATGATTCTGAATCCCCATTTCAATCAAATATTGATTTCTAATTTTGACATGTAGAAACCTGATGTTCTGATTGCTCTTGTTAAAATACTATCAAGATTTTGGCACTTTGAGTTGTAAATGCATTGTATGCCATTTTCATTAGGATTGTATTGTAGTCCTCTGGAATTTAGGTTCAAGCATGTCTAGGATACAGAACTCAGCTGTTAAGTCACTTATTATCAATGTGCAGTTTTTTTTAACATTGCAGACAGCCCAGGTCATGTTAATTTACAATAAAGCTTCTTTGTTTGCAGGGTGATAAACAAACTGGTAGTAATGATAGTGGGTCAACATCTGCGGGCCAGTCTCCACGACTAAAATCCTTTTCATGTAGATCTGTTCTGGCTAATGATGTAAGTGATTCCTGAAATCTTCTGGCTGATAATATATTTTTCATGAAAACTGGGCTGCTCTAGGTTGCTTTTGTACACATTTTGAGCCCAGTCAATCTTTACTTACCAGAAGAACTTTATATCTATAGGGTATGAAAACTCTGATTGATTTAGGGGTTTGTAATTCCCTGATGCCTCTCTTGATTGATTTGGTCAGAATACAGATATCTATTCATAATATCATTGACAGGAAGATGACCTTTATCAGAAAGATGACCAAATTCAATGACTTCATATAGATTGCAAATATTACTTAAACTTACTTTCCGCACCAAACTTTTTTTTTCTAGTTAACCCACTTTAGATTTCAAAAATGAAATTTCAGTGTGATAAGACTTCATGGACCAGCTCATTTGATATTATTGAGATTTTTATGTAAATTTAAATCAATTTGGGAATCAATTTGATGCCCAAATTGATTACTTCCAAGATTCATGGCTTCGCTATAAAAGCAGATTGTATCCAATATGTTGCGATGCAAAATATAGCTTTTATGTAGATAGAGATGCACTGATGCAGTTTCATTGGCTTGGGCATTTGGGATTAAATTCTAGCTTTCTTCTATCAGGTCGAAAGTGGACTCAGGAAACCACTGAACTCCTCATTTGACATAGCAGAGTCAAGTTGAACATGGAGCTTGCTCTGCGAGCCAAGCTAGTGTAGCCACCGTTCTTTTTGAAGCATAGAGATTTGTACAGGGCAAAGTTCATTTATCGGACGAGAGGGTTTCCCCATGAAAGGTGATTAAGCAAAATACTTCAACTGTGATGACATTGTGCATTCTTGAAGAGATTTGGGACCATTGCACGCGGAGAGATGGCTGGTCGTGCAAAAGAGCAGTAGAAACTTGACATTGTCCGTCGTTTTAATGCTAGGTATGGTCCATTTTGCAGATATGTCATGGCTGAAGCTGTAGTTCAATAGTTTTGTAGTCGATTCTCCTTTAGCCTTATGCTAAACATGCTTCTTCCCTAACATTTTGGTCATTGTTCATAGTGTTTTGTTGACAAACCGCACATCTTTGGATCAAAGGCAAAGAAATGTAGATTTTGCTTGGTGCTTTAGTACGTTGGAGTAATATCTGTACCGGGGCACAGGGTCCAAAATTTAATTTCGCAGATCTTCACTGATTCGTAATGCAAGGTAGCTTGTACGTAGTAGTTTATTTTTGACTTTTGTTGGCAGAAGCTTTGACCATTAATTTTTATAGATTCAATTAAATTTAAAAATCTAGTATTTGTACTTCTAAATTCATAAAATAATAATTTCATAATATATGTAATTTATTAAAATTAATTAAATTTATCAAAATTATTGGTCAAAGTCGTAGTCAATAAAACTTCTTTTATGGGATGGAGTACCTCGCAAATTGTTAGAACTGAAATAAAAAAGGAGCTGTGATCTAGAATCCTTGTGTCACGTTCAGCTAGCGTTTTTTTATTTCGATTGAACCGCTAAAACCGATTGGGATTGGTTTGACAAAAACTGGTCAAAAACGGTTTTAAATCGAAAAAATCAAAATTTGAACAAAGTGTTACAGTAGATTGGTTGGTTTTTCAGGTTTATCGAGTGGTTTTATCGGTTTATTGACTGATTTATTTAGTTTTATTGTTTTTCATTTTCAAAGTTCAAAATCTACCGGTTTCACTGGTTTTTCATGCGGTTTTACCGGTTTATTGACTGGTTATACCAGTTTTCGATAGTTCTTTTTTTTTTTCAAAATTTCATATTTTTTAAAAAAATTTAAGATGAAATCCGGTTGTTCAGTGAAACCGGATCGGATCAGTTTCACCGAAAATCACGAAAACCGGTTAGTTTTGAACGATTTTGTAAACCCTTGTAACTTATATTTTGACGTTGCTACAGAACATCAAACTTTTTTCTGTATTTTTCCTTAGACCAAATAACTGGACTAATCTTGTATTTAAAGAATCCTGCAACCTGAAAAATCTTGTTGCATTTCTCCTCTCGCTCTTTGCCAGTTGTTAGGGCCATCGTACATAGATCTGTCAAAATTTGAGCCTCTAATGTTCGCTTCGACGATTGAGACCAGGCCGCAACCTCTATGATTATCACCTTTCCCTTTGGGGTTATATGGGCCGTTCTAATCTGGACACTCCATCTATGCGTTATAATCTGGCAAAATACAACAATAACGTATTTAATTAGATATCAATCTTAAAATAAAGTAATATAGAAAAACATAGTTACTTCTATTTTGATTTTGCATTGCTCATCATTACTGTACCTTGAGTAACACTTCATCAGCAGGAGGGATGAACTCCATCATGTCGCCTGGACAGAGCATTCAAGAAGGATCAGGATCCTCATTCACTACATGGGGTTTAGTTTCAGCACCAAGAACTGGAAATTCCTTCACTACAAATAAAAAATGAATCTTTAGTTACCTAGTTTTAATGATCAAGAAATTTGATAACTAAAAAATTGATAAATAGTGACCAAAATTTAGTTTTTATTTTAGATATATATTTTTAATGACTAAAGTATATACTCATTGGTTAATAAATGCATTTAGTTTTTAAGGGTTCTCTAGTTGCTATATATTTTTAGTGACCAACATATTCAATTATTAGTTACTATATACATATAATAACAAGATTTTAATGACTAAAATACGATCAAAGTTTTTAGTGTCAAAATAATTATATTGAATAATATTACATATATAGTGATAAAATATCTTGGTGACTACAATACATTTTTCTTGTAGTGCTCCTTTTCAAATTGCTAGTTAGTTCCTTGAAACTAACTTTGTTGGCACTCTATGTCTATGTTCCAAAGTTTGCTTCTAATAGAACCCAACTACTGGCATTGCAATTTGTCTCTCAATTAGGCAAACTGGAACTTCGTTGATCACAGAGATTTCTCGAGAAATTCTGCTGTGCAGTTTGCTTGACAGTTTGGCATATCTGGACAAACTTCCAAATATTGACACTGTTAACTACCAAGCTCTTTTTTTAATAAGACGCAAATACGGACACTGTTAACTACCAAGCCTTTTTTAATAAGATGCAAATATTGACACTGTTAACTACCGAGCTTTTTGAATAAAATGAATAGTTAAAATATGATATCTAAAATAAAAAATAATACTTATTTTGAGTGTGAGAGAATAATATTCGATTAGGCACATTTTTACTAAACTTGTGACGAGCAAAATTAAGATATAACCAACCATATCAACATAGAATCTTTCCTAATTAATGTGCTCCAAACATCTGACCTTCTGCCTGCACTCCTCTCTTCCAGTCCTCTGCTCTAAATAACCATTCTCTTCAATCTTAATTGGAGAAGATGACATCGAACAACCGAGGTATATCAAAGGCTGGATGCCTGCAGCTAAAAGGAATTCTGCAAGTCTAACCTCAAGCTAGAGCACCATGGTGCTTTGACTCTGAAGAACGATTTTCTGATGCTTCCCAATCCTAATCACTCGTTACTCAAACAATGAAAGGGAAGTGGGCACTGGATAGGTAAACTTGTGTGTTATCCAACTAATGTCATGTGGAAGGCGCTTTAAAGAGAGTTAATCACAATCAGGATGTATTGCTATGCACGATGTGGCATATGGAGTATGTATATATGATCCTCTTTGACTCTATGGTTCACAATTTCATAGTAGTCGCATTGATCTGCGTATATTCAAGGTACCTCCTTTATGAGTTGAATGCTCATTTAATGTGATCTTTGTCCTTTTTATATATCTTTGGAAATTAGCTAGAAACTAGGATTTGTCTTCTCTAGACAATACTTTTAACACCCCGTATTGTGCTTGTTATTCTTTTTTTTTTCTCAGTGCCGCTGCTTTTTCCTTCCTCTTCTAGCCTTGTCATCGTGGGCAAGGTTGATGATACCGTTCGGGTCGGTGAAAACATCGGGACTAGCTAGTTTGACTGGTCGAAAACTACTTCAAATGCAAAAAAAATTAATAATTGAATGAAATTTAGTTGAAATGTTACAGTTTAACTAATCTACCGGTGAAATCACACCGGACCACTTTCACCAATCAATTTGGCCGGTTTGCAACTTTTCACAAATTTTCAATTTATTGAATTTTGTAACTGAGGACCAATCTACTGATGAAACCGTATGGAACCGCTTTTACTAGAAACCATGAAATGCAACGGGCAGCTTGCTTGATAGGGTACTTTCTCGTACCATATATTGGTAGGGATTCAATTGGGTAAACCCAAGTCCGTATGCAGTACAAATTTTACAAGCAACCTGGAAAACTACATAATGAATTTTAGATGTTGGTCTCATGGGCACTGGCGGAGCCAGCTCTAGAGGCAAGGAGGGGTCAGATTAAAGGCTAAGCTGATTTGCAAGTGATTTATTGTAATTTTCTTCTCCACAATCTTCAAATGCTCAAAGAAATTTGCAAACCAAGAGGGGGCCGGAGCCTCGGCTGGCCTGAACGTGGCTCCGCCACTGCTTATGGGCAGGGTTCCAGGAACCGTTCGAGCTGCGGGAGCCAGCCGGCTCCAGTTTGATTGAAAAATGGGAACACCAGAAAAACCGCTACTGTAAATCGTAAAACCACAATGAATGGAAAATCAAGTTTCGAAATGAATACCGCTCAGTTTTTCATGATTACCTCATGTTTTTCAGTTTACTGACCAGTTTTTCCGTTTTCAATTTTTTTATAAAATTTTTGAATCCAAATTGGTTTGATCAGTTTTCTACCGGTTTCACTGGTTTTCTGTCGGTTTGACCCATTTACCAACTGGTTTGACCAGTTTTCAATTTTTATTTTTTAAAAAGTAATTTTTTTGAAACTTTTAAACTGAAAACCGATCGTCCACCAAACCGGATCAGACCAGCTTGACCGAAAACCGTGAAACCGGTCCGGTTTGAGTGGTTTTGTGAACTTTGCTCATAGTAACCACTTGCAACATATATCTATACAGACTGTTTCATACCCTTTTTTTAGTTGTTTCGAGTATGTGGTCTATCCAGTTCCTTCATATTTGGGAGGGGTTAAGAATTGAATGCGCTATGCTGTGTTCATATCATTGAAATATGCTTCAACTATTATATTATGAGTGAAAAAGTGTTGTTTTAAGTACAAACTAATGCGAACAAAACATACTGTAAAACACTATGATACTTAAGCAGTGATGACATTGTGCACTGTAGAAGAGATTCGGGACCATTCCGCACGGAGAGATGGCTGCTCGAGCAAAAGAGCAGTAGAAACTGTAGTACTCCATTCGTTCTGATTTATAAGTAGTTTTGAAAATAGACACATGAATTAAGGAAAGTAAAAAATATGGGATGTGCTAAAAATAGAAGAAAAGAGATAGAGATAGAGAAGTATTGAGAACAGAGAAAGTGTATTGGCAGGTGAGAATAACTTATAATTTAGAAAAAGTTGTTGAGTTCAGAATAACTTATAATTTAGGACGTAGAGAGTATATTTTACTGCTAGTGCTAGGTATGTTCTATTTTGCAGTTATGTCATGGCTGAAGCTGTAGTTCAATAGTTTTGTAGTCGATTCTCTAGGCGTATGCGAAAAATGCTTCTTCCCTAACATTTTGGCCATTCTTCATAGTGTTTTCTTCACAAGTGGTACATATTTGGATCAAAGGAAAAGAAATGTAAATTTTATTTGGTGCTTTTAGTACATTGAAGTAATATTTGTACCAGGGCCCAAAATTTCATTTTGCAGATCTATTCATAATGCAATGTAAGCTTGTAAGTACCTCAAATTCTTAGAACTGAAATTAAAAAAGGAGCTGAGATCTGGAATCCTTGTGTCACGTTATAGTTACTAATTCTAATGGACGAGCTAACGCTAGGGTTCATGGAAAAATATTAACTCAGAAAAAAATATTAACAATAGATAGTAATATTTATATCAAACTTACATAATTTAAAAAAGATAAAATACAGTTTAAGTTGAAACAAGCTTTGCAATTTGGAGATGGAAGAAAAGAAAAAACTAAGTGTATAAATATATTGAAATACGAGCACACTTCTTTAGACGTCAGTGCTCCTCTGCCCCTGGAATGAAAGTGCAATTTACAAGCGCAAATAAATAACCTCCAGACAAATGCGAAAAGAAACATATATTTTTCGAAATCAAATTTGTTGCCCATCAACAACAGGCCAAATATTTTTTTTTCCGGTGAGCAAATATAAACAAATGTTATAATGCATTCTGAAATATAAAATACAGGTATATAGTAGAACATTAGTTTTTTATTGTAAACTTTTCAATAATGGCAATAAGAAAAGAAAAAAGAACAAGAGCATCTTGTATTTATTTCTCTACCAATTACAATAAAAAAAGGAAAAAAAAGACCCGGGCCAAGCGAACAGGGCGGGCACGCGGAGGGGAAGGGGATGATGGGAGAAATAATACTCTCTCCGTCTCAAAATAAGTGGCTTTTTAGATTTTTTAAACATCAACCTTTGACTGTTCGTCTTATTCAAAAAATTTGTAAAATTATTATTTATTTTATTGTGAAATAATTTATTATTAGAAATACCTTAAGTTTGATTTGTTTGTTTTTATATTTTCATAAATTTTTTGAATAAGACGAATGGTCAACTGTTGATTTCAAAAAGTTAAAAACGTCATTTATTTTGGGACGAAGGAAGTAGGAGATTAGCTGCCAAGCTTAGTTGGATAATTAAAGGTCTTAGATTGATGGTGGGAAGGAACCCTTGCATGCGCCTGGCTCGAGGGTGGGCGATCCGGATGTTCTTGCCCGTGTTTATAAGAGGCAACCGAAGGAAGGTTATCATCCCCCTCAGATTACTAAAAGGGACAAGTCTCAGTTCAATTATTTGTATGCAGAGTATAACTCATCTCTGTCGGGGATGAATTGGTTTGTTCTAATATATAGAAATTTTTTTAAGCAGTAGAGATAGAGATAGTGATAGATATGCGCAGGATTTCAATCTTTCATGTCGCTACAAAACATCAAACTTTTTTTTTTCCTGTTTTCTCCTCTGACTAAAAAGGTCTTATCTTTTATTGGAAGATTCCTGCAACCTAAAAAGTCTTGTTCCATTTCTCCTCTTGCTCTTCGCCAGTTGTTAGCGTCGTCAAAAGCTGAGACCTTCGACGATTGAGACCCGACCACATAGTCCACATTTATGATTATCACCTTTCGCTTTGATTCTCTAGTAGAAATAGCTTCACTGGCACGTTCTATGATCCGGGCATAATGTTCATCATTCCAGTTACTATTTATTATAAACTGTCATAATTACTAAATAATAACATATTTAATTAGATATCAAACATTAAATAAAATAATATACTCTCTCTATTATTAAATTGATATCACTGTTGACTTTTACAACCAACTTTGACCATTCGTTTTATTCAAAAAATTTGCTCAAATGTGTAAAATTTTAAGTTGCGATTCATATAACTCTAATAATAAATTAAATTATATCAAAGTATATGAAATTTATCAATTTTTTAATATGACGAATGGTCAAAGTTGAATTTAAAAGTCAACGGCGACATCAATTAAAAAACGGAGAGAGTAGGAAAAACATGGTTACTTCTATTTTAGTAATGCATGGTTCATCGTTACTGTACAGTAACGCTGCATCAGCTGGTGGAGGGATGAGCTCCATCATGTCGCGTGGAACAAATTCAACCACACCATCAATGGGAACAGCATTCAGTACGTGGGGTAGTTCCTTGCTAAGTAAATTCTCAACCCATATCCCTAGCGCCTGAAATTCCGGTTCAAAATTTGGTGATTACTTGATTATTCATATTTTAGTTTACATTTTTTTAACCGAAAACAGCGAGGGAGACCCCGCACTGTGAGAGAATTTATTAAAACCAAACAAAAGTACAAAAGAGATACAAGGGGAGAGAGAAGGAAAGAAAGCAACTAAACTGCTATATACAGGACCCAGCACAGAAACAGCCAAACTAGGGAGCATCAAAAGCCTGCCGAGGATTGAGATAATAGATGAAAGGGTTTCTTGAGGGATTCATTCATTCTATGAGCTTGTAACATGCATTCATCCCTAAATTTCCTTCTCCAGTTCTGATGTTAGGCTATGTGACTATCAAAGATGATCCCATTCCTCTGCTTCCATATATGCCAAGCAACAATAATGAAACATTCCATGAAGAATAGATGATTACAACTTTCTTTTGCTGTTTCCATCATTTGATGGAAAGGAACCCCTTACTGCCAATGTATGTTAACATAGCTCCAACATTGTTGAGCAAACTGACAGTTGAAAAAGATGTGCATTGCAGTTTCTTCACAACTGACGGAGGAGCAAAACTGAGATATAATTAGCCCATAAACATGGAATCTATCCTTTTTATGCTCCAAAACAACCCCGTTGTTTTATTCAAGCTCCTCTCTTCCAGTCCTCCTCTGCTCCGAATAACCGTTCTCTTCAGGTGTTATTGGAGAAGGCTACGTCGAGCAGCCGAGGGATAGCAAGGGCTGGATGCTGGCAACCAAAGGGATAGTGTGACAAGTCCGGTCTGACAAGAAGACCACTGTGGCGTCTTAGCCCTGAAGAAGAATTTTCTGATGCTTCCCAATCCTAATCACTTGTTACTCAAACAATGAAAGGGAGGTAGGCACTGGATAGGTAAACTCGTGTGTTATATCCAACTAATGACATGTGGAAGGCTCTGCACAGAGAGTTAACAACGATCAGAATGTATCGCTATGCATTGTGCGGCATATGGAGCATATATGATCCTCTAACTTTATGGTTCACACAGTTTCATAGTAGTCGCATTGATCTTCTGTGTATAATCAAAGTACCTCCTTTTTGAGATCAACGCTCATTTAATGTGATCTTTGTCTTTTTATATACTCCATCTTAGAAAATTCATGGTCAATAAGATGTTCGAGCAATACTTGTCGCATGGGAGTTATTATTAAAGTCCTTTTCATATCATATCATATCGTAATGTTAATATGATATCAGAGCTAAAAACTAGGATTCATCTTCTCTCTAAACAATACTTTTAACACTTCATTTTTTTTCTTCATTGCTGCGTTTTTCCTTCCTCCTCTACCCTTATGGTCGTGGGCAAGGTTGACGATACCGCTCTGTCGGTGAAACCGGCCGAGATCAATTTGACCGGTCAAAAACCGCTTAGAATACAAAATTTAGTATTTGAATAAAATTCGACCGAAATAGTATAGTAAACTGAACCACCGGTGAAACTGAACTTGACCGCTTACATCTATCAGTTAGACTAGTTTTCAAATTTTCAAAAAATTTCAATTTTCAAACGAAAATTGTGAAAACCGAGCATTTTTTGTGAACCATGGTCATGGGCTGCTTGCTTCATAGGGCGGGGGGGGGGGGGGGGCGTCTATTGTCTCGTGCCACACATGGACAGAGATGCAAGTGCATATGCACATACAAGCTCGCATGTAGTACAAATTTTACGGCGTAAAAACTTTATATATTCAATGTGAGTCCCACTGGCATCCACTTGCATACAAATATATACTCCGTAGGTCTGTTCACTGTTTCATGCAATTTTTTTTCTGCTGTTCCTAATCTGTGGTCTATCTAGTTTCTTCATCTTAGGGATGGGTTGAGGACTAAATGCACTGTGCCGTGTTCATAGCACGGAAATATGCTTTAAATATTATTTTCTCCGGTTTTAAAATATTGACACTATTGAGTTTTAACATCAACTTCGACTATTCGTCTTATTAAAAAAGTATAATAAATATAATATATTTTTTATAATTTGCTTTATCATTAGTGGTATTTGTAACACAACTAATAATTTTATATATTTAAATAATTTTTTTTGATAAAACGAATAGTAAAAGTTGATGTTAAAAGTCAACAGTGTCAATACTTTAAAACTGGAGGGAATATGTTGTTAATGAAAAAGTGTTGTTTTTGGTATTACTTTTTCTATCTGTTATTTTCGTGTCACGCTATCTCTAGACTTCCGTCAATCCTTTTACTTCCTCCTCGACGTTGCCCCGATCACCGCCGCCGCGTCCATCCCGACCACCGCCACGCCCCAAGCCCCCTCCCCCCCCCCCCCCGCCGCCGCTCTGGCCCGACTCGCCCTCCTGCACGAGGGGGCCACCACCTCCACGCCCCGGCCCCAGCACGCCTTGCGGCCGCCGCCGCTGCATCTAC
>BCLF01000030.1:912825-954788 GCA_001602275.1 Zoysia japonica | reverse complement strand
ACCTTTGTTGGTCTCTAGTAAATGTTTATGGTCCTCCTCAAGATGAGGATAAGCTCTCTTTCCTTGTTGATTTAGCTTCCTGCTGTAATCTGAACTCTCTTCCTCAGGTGTTGGTAGGTGATTTTAATATCCTTAGATACAATTAGGAAAAAACAAACCTCATTTATTGTCACAATTTTCTCACTTGTTTAACAGTATCATCAATACATATGCCCTTTGAGGGTGAATATGAGTGGTGGTCTTTTCACCTGGTCTAATAATCAATCTGCTCCTACTCTAGAAAAAACTGGATAGAATTCTAGTCAACCGTAATTGGGAAGTATCTTTCCCTTTAGTACTGGTTCAAAAAATACCCTGGAGTGCCTCTGATCACAATGTCATTGTGCTGTCTTCTGGGAGATCTCAGAAGCCGCTTCCTCAGTTGTTCAAGTGTGAATACTTGTGGTTGCAGCAGGAAGGCTTTCAGGATGTGGTAGCTAAGAGCTGGGATATTAGAACTGGTCTTTTTCGACCTATTGATGTTTTCCTTAATAAATTTAAAAATGTGAGGCATTTGTTGAAAGGCTGAGATAGTAATTTGGCAGGGGATAGGAAGAAGAGGAAAACAATGCATACTCAAGAGTTAAAAATGTTAGAGGAACTAGAGGAGCTAGGTCCTCTATCTATTTCTCAATCAGATCGAAAATGTGAATTGCAATATTTTTTGCTACAATTAGATGCCGATGAGGAGGCATATTTGTACAAAAGAACCAATCTCAATGGCTTTTGAAGGAGGATAATAATATTGAATACTTTCCTTGTATTGCTAATGGTCACAAAAGAAAGAACACTATTTTTAGTTTGAAAGATGGGGACAATATCATTATGGGGGATGAGGCCCTCCTCCAGCATGCCACCTCATTTTATAAAGACCTATTTGGTACGGCTATTGGCAATCTAGTCCTTATTGATCATGACTTATGGGCTGACAATGAGAAATTATCTGCTCTACATAATGAAATTTTAAACAGACCCTTTGCTGAAGAAGAAGTAAAACATGATCTTTTTGAGATGGAAAAGAATAAAGCAGCTGGCCCGGATGGGTTGTCTGCTGATTTTTATCATAAATATTGGGAGATTGTAAAAAATGACATTATGCTTCTTTTCCATGATTTCTTTCATAATAAGCTTAATGTTAAGAGGCTCAACTATGGTATTATCACCCTCCTACCCAAGCCTGTTAATGCTGACAGGATTCAGCAGTTCAGACCTATTTGCCTTTTAAACACAGTTTATAACATCATCACAAAAACTCTTACTTTGGGGTTGGAGCCATTTATGGATAAACTTATTGACAAATATCAAAATGCTTTTATCCTTAATATAAACATTATGGACGGTGTTATGTCCTTGCATGAAACTACGAATAAAAAACAAGTGGGTGTGATTCTCAAATTGGATTTCGAGAAGGCTTATGACAAAGTTAACCGGGAGTTTCTTTTTCAATGTATTGAGATTAAGAATTTCAGCCCTTTGTGGGTTTCTAGGCTTAAACAAGTAGTGTGCAATGGCACTGTTAGTGTCAAATTAAATAAACAAGTTGGCCCATACTTCGTTAGTTACAAGGGGGTTAGACAAGGAGACCCACTATCCCCTTTTCTATTCAACCTGGCTGCTGACAGTTTAGCCAAGATGATTCATGGAGCTCAACAAAATGGGTTGATCACAGGCCTAGTGCCTCACCTAATTCCCAATGGTATAGAAATCCTTCAATATGCTGATGATACAATCCTATGTTTGAAACATGATTTGGATAAAGCAAACAGTATTTTTGAACTAATGTCTCGCCTGAAAATCAATTTTTAGAAAAGGGAAATTGTGATGTTGGGGGGAGACAATAGTGTAACCAGTGAATATTCTGATCTTTTTCACTGCCAAATAGGGGATTTTTCTATCAAGTATTTGGGAGTTCCTGTTAGTCCATCGAGATTACAAGTTAGAGATTGGGATTCTCTTGTTCAAAAGATTGGTAAGAAGCTAGAAACTTGGAAAGGAGGGTCTACCTCTCATGGGGGAGACTAGTTTTAATTAATGCTAGCCTTTCTAATTCCCCTATTTATCATATGTCAATGTTTCTGCTCCCTAAAACTGTTATGCACAATCTGGATAAATTTAGGAAATTTTTTTTTTGGCAAGGCGGGGAGAACAAAAGTATCATCTTGTTAGATGGGAGAAAATATGCACTCCAAAAGCTAAAGGTGGTTTAGGTATTAAAGACCTACAGAAAATGAATGTTAGCTTATTATGTAAATGGTGGTGAAAGTTAGAAAATGAGGATGGATTATGGCAGACACTGGTTAAGAAAAAAATATATTCATCAGAGTCCTCTTGCCACTGTTAAACATCGTTCAATGATTCTCCTTGTTGTCATGACCTCATTAAGGTTAAGGATTTGTACTTTCTTGGGAGAAAAGTAGAGGTCTTGGATGGGAGCATTGGTAGATTTTGAGAGGATAAGTGGCTGTTTGAGAGGCCTCTAGCTCTTACCTACCCTGACTTTATAATATTTGCAATGAGAAAGAAGTATTGGTTAAAGATTGTAGGGACAAACAGTGGAATCTATCGTTCAGGAGATGGCTCTCCAAAGATCAGATCAGAAGGTTGGATGAGATTATTCAAAAGATCCAAGATTTTGTGTTTACTTCTGAAACAGACAATGTTAGGTGGGCTTTAAATAGCAATGGTAAGTTTTCAGTGAGCTTGCTTTACCAATTGATGTTTGCTGGTTTACAAACGCGAAGGAACAAACATATTTGGAAAGCCTCAATACCCTTAAAGAATAAGATCTTTATGTGGCTTTTAGAACAAAATGCGGTTCTCACTAGAGATAATATGAAAGCCAGAAACTGGAAGGGTGTAAATATTTGTGATTTCTGTACTCAGGAGGAAACTAGAGATCATCTTTTCTTCCTTTGCCCGGTGGCTAAAGCAGTGTGGGGTTATGTTGGATCTTGTTTAGGAGCAGATTGTATTCCGAACTCTGTCTCAGTATTAAGACTGGATTTCCATATTCCTCCCTGCTGGCCAGCGCTTTTATCTGTCAGGTTTGGCGGCGATTGCTTGGGTGATATGGAAATCTAGAAACAAAGCTTGCTTTGAGAAAAAGTTAATTTCAGATCCTAAAGAGATTATTTTTTAGCGCATTCCTTTCTCAAATATTGGGCAGGACTTCTCAAGGATTTGTCCAAGGATGATCTGGTTCGAGGTGTTGAAGGGCTTCTTCAGACCGTGGCAGAGATAACAAGAGCACAACAACACCAACAGAATGCTGGAGTTCAAGAGTCATCTTATCCAGTACCACCCTCGAGGATCTGTGGAAGAAGATCCAGAAGACGATGTTCAAGATGAGGAAGATGATGCCCACCCGTCTACGATCTAGCTTAGCTTCTAAGATGTATTGCCTGCGTGTTGCAAGATCGCTTGAAACTTTGCAATTCTGGTCTGTAATAATGCCGCACGGGGTATTACGTACTGCTATAGCTTGGTTTTAAGTTTTCCTCCTTTAGCCGTAGGGCTCTTTTCTGCATCTTTTTGTAATATGGAAAACTTGGGTCTCTGTGCTGCCGCTCATTGTTTTCCGTTATGAATATAATGGAAAGGGTCTCATCCCAGTTCGAAAAAAAAGTAATAAGGGAAATTTCACATTGGGTGCCCACCCAAGCTTGGTAGCGACGATGCCTGATGTAAGGAGCTTTGTCAACCATTATTTCAACGAGCACCCTTACTGCCCAAGCATGGCGCAACCGTCTCGTATCAGCAAATTTCCTGATGCTTCTCAATCCTTCTAATCATTAGTTTGTGTAGGTAGTTAGCTAGTTGTATTTGATGATTTGGTGAAATGGCATAACGCGATGGGCGTGCCAACATGCCGGATTTTCATGTGGCGCTATCTTGACGAGATATGGGGAACGACTTCTGCTCACTAACACACAACCACCACCTCCATTTATATAGCTCGAAGCTACTTCTTAGGATGTACGGGTTATGGCTGCATAGGTCGGATATTTATAATGGTTTCTTTTATTTAATCATCTATTAATAGCAGCCTTGAAGTCTAGCATGTTTCACAATCCATAATTAATTTTACAAGCGATGACTGCCCCTCTGTCCTAATGTATACTAATTCCCTAGCATTCTAAGGTAAAAAACAGTAGATGACTAGTATAACTCTCATTTTATCCTCCCGCACTCATTCTCAGTCCGAGGCTGATGCAGAGGTCCAGACGTCAACCGAGGTGAGTACTACAGCTGAAACGGATTAACGTGTTACGGGCTGGCCGGTGTGCAATGGCAACGGACGAAACCCATTCTATATAACTGTGTGTATTGTTGGATCATCCATCCACCCATGGCGTGCCTGAATTCGAGACGATCCTGTGGGCCGAGGAGGCGGCAAATGTTTCTGAGCACTTGCTCATGTTGATACTAGCCCTTCTTCTTTCTTAGGACAGGACGCTTGTTCCGCCACGCAACAATTAGCATGATGCAAATTAAAATTGACACTTATTATGTGACGGAAGGAGTAGTTAACTAGTGGGAAGGGAATCTAAGATGTCGTTAGCCACATAAACATGAATCTATTCTTTTCTGCTACAAATAACTCGAATCATTCTGTTTTGCTCTCCTCCTGTCTTCCAGTCCTCCTCTGCCCCAAATAACCGTCCTCTTCAGGTGTAATTGGAGAAGAGATGTCCAACTGCCGAGGGATAGCAAGGGATGCCGTTAGCGAAAGGGATGGTGTGACCGGCGCTCGCCTGCCTCTGTTTCTGCAAAGTCCCTCGTCATGCAAGAGAAGAGCACCGTAGCGTCTTCGTCCTGAAGAAGAATTTTCTGATGCTTCCCAGTCCTAGTCACTCGTTACTCAAACAATGGAAGGGAGAGGTGGGCACTGGATAGGTAAACTCTGAGGTGGACCCGATGCTCGGGCCACACAGGTCACGGCCAGAGTCGTTGGCCCAGTTTTAATGAGAAAATTAGTAGTTAAAATCGGTATTTTTTTAGGCTGGAACGGTTTTTTTTCGCATGTTTGCATATATATATGCGTGATAGATGATATTGCAAGATTAGGAAAAGTGCTCGTTTTAGTTTAGTATGTTGTTTAATTGATTTCTCCTAGGGAGAAATGCATGTGTGTATGTGCGTATGCATGCATGCATACGCGTAGGTGGGTGTGTGCGCTATTTATACACGCACGCGCACACGTACGCGTGCAATACTCGCTCTGCTCGCTATAATTTCCCTACGGTCAATTATTTATGGGCTTCGGTATTCAGAACATTCCCCACCTGGAAAGAATTTTTTATGGGCTGCAGCACTCTCATGGGCTCGTTCAAGGTTGTGGCCCAACTTTTGTGTCTGGGCTGGGTTCGCTACCGGGTAAACTTGTGTGTCATATCCTCCTGGAAAAATGTCATGTCGAAGGCGCTGCCCGGAGAGTATGGAGTATGGAGTATGTATGATCCTCTAACTCTATTGTTCAAGATTTCATGGTAGTCGCATTGATCTCCTGTGTACAATCAAGCTACGTACCTTCTTATGAGATGAACACTCATTTAATGTGATCGTTGTCCCTCTTTGTCAGGAAATTCATGGTCATTAAGATGTTCAAATAATAATAGTCGTATGCCCTCGTCGAAAATAGTAGTCGTATAGGAGTCTAATTATCATTAAATTGCTTTTCATATTATATTCGTAATATATGCAAGTGCTAGTAATAATATAATATCAGAGCTGCAAACTAGGATTCGTCTTCTCTCCAGACAATACTACTACTCCGTTTTAAAATATAAGCATTTCGAAGTTTAGATAAAGTCAAACTTTTATCACTTTAACTACTAATAATGTTTTATCTATAAAAATTATATTTGTTGATTCATCGTGAAACAAGCTTTCATAAAAATATATATTAGAAATTATGTAATTTTGTAGATATTATTAGTAAAAGTTAAGAAAATATAACTTTAACCAAACTTAAAAAAATGCATGTATTTTGGAACAGAGGTACTGCCTTTTACCACCCGGTGTTGCGCTTGCTCTTCAATTTTTTTTCACTGCCGCCACTTTTTTTTCCTTCCTCTTGTAACATTATGGTCATGGGCTCCTTGCTTCATAGTATATGGCTTCTGGGTATGTACGGACTGTTTCATACTATTGTTTTTGTCGATGTTTCTAATCTATTGTCTTTCTATCTACTCCTTCCAGTTTAAAAATATTGATACTAATTTTTAATAGTACCTTTGATGATTCATATTATTCAACTATCATATATTTTGTTATAAATTACTTTATCATTAGAGATATTTAAAATAAGTAATAGTTTTAGACATTTCATTATTTTATAATAAGTCAAATGAAAGTCGATGCTGTCATTTTTTTACAACTAGAGGGAATAGTTCCTCAGAGCTGATATCAATTTGAGTATGCCTCTCTTAATTTTGCCTTCCTCTCAAGATTACCTTCAATATGATAGGAACTGGAGTCGTTCTGTTTACGCTCCTCGCTTCCGGTCCTCCCCTGCACCCAATAACCGTTCTCTTCAGGTGTAATTGGAGAAGACACGTCAAGCAGCTGAGGGATAGCAAGCACTGGATGCTGGCAGCCAAAGGGATGGTGTGGACGACACACTCGCCTGCTTCTATTTTTGCATATCTCAGCAAGCAAGAGCGTGTGCTGGTAACCAAAAGGGATGGTGCGCGCTCGCCAGCTTCTGTTTCTGTTAGTCTCACTAAGCGCGAGCACCATGGCGTATTGGCCCTGCAGAAGCATTTTCTGATGCTTCCCAATCCTAATCACTCATTATTCAAACAATGAAAGGGAGGTAGGCACTGGATAGGTAAACGTGTGTGTTGTCTCCAAGACTCCAACTAATGTCATATGGAAGGTGTTGTACATAGAGTTAACAACGGTCAGAATATATTGCTATGCACTGTGTGACATATGGAGTACATATGATCCTCTATGTTTCACAGTTTCATAGTAGTCGCATTGATCTCCTGTGTATAGTCAAGGTACCTCCTTTATGAGATGAACGCTCATTTAATGTGATCTTTGTCCTTTTTATATACTCCATCTTAGAAAATTCATGGTCAATAACATGTTTGAGGAATAGTCATTGCGTAGAAGTCCTATTATTAAAGTCCTTTTCATATTATATCGTACGCAATGGTAATATTATATCAGAGCTAGAAACAAGGATTCATCTTCTTTTTTAGACAGTACTTTTAACACCCCATATTGTGCTTGTTCATCATTTTTTTTTTCTCATTGCCACCACTTTTTCCTTCCTCCTCTACCCTTATGGTCGTGGGCAAGGTTGACGATGCCATTCGTTGGTGAAACCAGCCAACACCAGTTTGACTGGTCAAAAACCACTTAAAATACAAAATTTAATATTCAAATAAAATTTGGTCTAAATACTATAATAAACCGAGATACTTTCTCCAATCAGTTTGATCAGTTTTCAATTTTTTATTTTTTTAACCGAAAATCGATCTGTCGGTGAAACTGCACCGGACCGCTTTCACTGAAAAGTGTGAAAACCAAGCAGTTTTGAACGATTCTATGAACCATGGTCATGGGCTGCTTTCTTCACAGTGGGCTACTGTCTTGTGCCATACATAGGCAGGGATGCAAGTGAGTATACGCACAAGCTCGCATGTAGTACAAATTTTATGAGGAACCCGTGAAAACTCACAAAATTTATATTCAATGTGGGTCCCATTGGTATCGCTTGCATACAAATATATAGGTCTGTATGAACTGTTTCATACTATTGTTTTTTCCACTGTTTCTAATCTATGGTCTATCTTAGTTGCTTCCCCTTGGGGATGATTTGAGAATATAATGCACTGTGCTGTGTTCATATCATTGAAATATGCTTTAAATATTATATATTGTTAATGAAAAAAATATTGTTTTAAGTACAAATTCTATATTGTAAATAAAAAAAATAAAAACTACGATATCGATCAACATAGAGCTTGCTTTTTTTTATGGAACAAGAGTGCATGTATTGTGCCATGTCTGTCACTTTGAACTAGCGTTTTCCAGCGTGCAGCAGTATAACATTCATAGTTTCCAGTTTATAATAGTGATATCAGGAGAGATCGTGTTCCTGTTTCCAATCTCACTCACGCAACCATATGAAGCTTGGTTTCCAAGGTTGCAGAGCAATACCCTAACAGCAACAACTTCGATAAATGCTCGTAGCTACCCTTTACAACAATTCCTATTCCTGGTTTCGGCAGCAAATTTGAAGCGATACAGTGTGCCCTTGAATACAAATATCATAACATTTTTCTTTGATGCATCCCATTCTACGCACACGGTTTTCTGAAATATTAGTGGAAACTTCGGCCATCAGCATGAATTGTGGAGGGGTACACGAGTGCCCTGCTCATGTCCTATTTATGGACATGATGGCATGGTTTGAAATACTGCGGTGAAAAGTGAAAACATCCAGCTTGGTCTCACAAGTTAATCAGTTTTAAAAAATAAAAAATAGAAATTCAAAAACTAGTAACTGTCAGTGCCTCTACTGCTGGATTTCAAAATCTAAAAATTCAAAACCGACAAAACCGCGCTTGGTTTACTCTAGCATTCTGACCAATTTCATTACAATTTTGAATTTTTAATTAGTATAAGTTTTCAGTACATTTTACTTATTTTTGTGAAAACCGGTGATCTATGGCTCGTTCGATAAGTTCAACATTGATTGTAAGTGCACTCTGAAGCTTTATTCATGGTGCAGCAGCCAGCATCAGTCCTCTGATTTCTTTTACGGAGTGACCAATGGAACTAGTAGAATTGTTGTACCAAAGACAGTTATTTAAAAACGGAGGAAGTATATGTTTTTGACCGAAACTTGGCAGGTGCTCTGCCAGTCTGCCTTTGCCTTAATGAAGGAGGGGACCAAAGTGCAAAATTATTACTCCTACAACACAGGCAGCCGGAGCTGTCTCACAAATGAAGTCCGGAAGAAACTGTAGCTAATATAACGCTGTTGTTCAGAGGGTTTATTAATTTTTCTCCTCCCAAGCACGTGGAGTGGAGGCTGAAGCTCATCAATGGAACCCAATGGATCCACTCGTTCGGTCCCAGCTCTGCTCTCCGGGGCGCGTCGGTTCTGCACGTTCGTTTCGTCTCCCGACTGACAAACGAGAAGCAGGCGACTGCAAATAGAACTGGGATCGCAAGGTGGCTGGGCGTTGGTAGCCACAGGACGACAAGCCACGCGAGCATGTCTCCTTTTCTCCCTCCTTCGTCGAGTTCAGAGCAACATGGTGTGGACACCCAAAAATCATAGGGCTATTGGAGTATCCGACACGTTGTCGGAGTGTTCGATGAGCCTTTTTGAGTTAGGGCACTTAGCTCACCGGAGTGTCCGCTACGTTGCCGGAGTGTCTGATGAGCCCTCTCAGATTCGGGCACTTAGCCCATCAGAGTATCCATCACGTTGCTGGAGTGTCCGGTGAGCCCTCTCGGGTTCGAGCATTTAGCCCATCGGAGTGTTCGGCACGTTGCCAGAGTTTCCGGTGAGCCCTCTCGGATTCCCGAAATTACACAACGGAATCTCCGACATCTTACCGGAGACTCCGGTCATCGGAGTGTCCGGCACTGTATCGGAGACTCTGGTAATGCCGATTTTGAAAAGTTTTCAGCTGATTGATTCTAATTTCTTTCTTACCAAGTGAGATTAGTTACCCTGCAGAATAAGACCATCCCTCCTCTATAAAACAGAGGTCCATGGTCAGTTGAAGAGCATCCCAATTGATCAAATTATTTTGCTTTTACATTTCATTTTTCTTCAAACCCTAATCCACTTACACGACTCTCGTGCTGTTTTTTTTTTCATCCCGACGACGTTTGAAGGCGATTCAGCAGGCTTGACCGAGTCCGAATCATCCCTAAGACGATCCTCCTCCGATGGGGTCCCTCTCGAGGCGGGATTGTCTAGGTGCTGCCTCAATCCTGGTGTTGAAGAAACGTTGGCGTTCCCGCACACGGACGTGCGAGCGGTGAGTTGGCTCGAACCTGATTTCGGTGTCAACACACTTTTTGGCTACTCCGCCAGAGACGAGTGATTTCGGTTGCACAAACCGAATCGTTGTTTCCACCATGACCTCCGAGATCTTCACAACGAACATCATCATGTCATCTTGGAGGAGTTGCCCGAGGAGGCGCACAAAGCATTCTTGTAACGCCGGAGAGCCTCCGAAGAGGTGCGCAAAGTGCGCGAGGAGCGAGAGCTGCAGAGTACTTGGCGTGTTTCAAGAAAGACCGTCAAGGTGCGATCTCACAAGTGAAGAAGCCCGTTCTTGCGACCGTCGACTACGACGCGGCTATGGGTGCTACCAATGTAAAGAGATCTTCGCACCCTCCCATTACTTTTGAAGACCTTTTGTATTACTTTGCCGATATGAAAAAGGTATTGAAAAACGGTATGCAATACATGATAAAAAAAACTTGTCTAAGTCTAAAAATGTTAGTATTGCATCATAGTCTCATGTTGTGCATGTAGGTCTTACTACTAGTGCATCGACGCCTATTACGTCAAGTGTAAAACAACCTCCGTATGGCACGCCATTGAACTCGTTTAGTAGACAAATTACTTTTTCGTCTCATGCGTAAACTAGTGCTTTGGTAGTGTCTCCCGCTAGCATAGAACCAATTACTAGCATCCCTAATCCGGCCACTAGCCGAGTAAATGAATTGGCTAATTTTATTCCTCCTTACTGTACCGTCGCCTATAGCACACCACATATCCCACTTAACGGTACAGGTATCCCTCAGGGCCCCATTCTTAATAAATTGTTTAGCGCCATGAAAATGAGCACACATCCCTCACCACCGGGGACATCCACTAGGCCACCCATAGCAAACATAAAGGAGTGTATGGCTCGCATTAAAGAGGACTTAAACAACCAATTTCGTGAGACGATAGGGGTAGACCTTTAGGGAAGGGACCAGATTTATCAAAAACAGTACCCTGCATACTTTGATTCGGTCCCATATCCCGTTGGATGGCGTGCTCTCGACTTCGTCAAATTCAATGCGAAGATAGCAAAACCACTTGGAAACACGTTAGCCAATATGTAGCACAGCTAAGAGAAGCGAGTTTTAGTGAGGCATTGAAAGTACGATTGTTTTCTTTATCACTAACCGGAACCGCTTTCTCTTAGTTTTCATCATTCTCTTCGGGGTCCATATATAAGTGGGAGTCTTTAGAGCGCAAGTTTTCATCATTCTCTTCGGGGTCCATATATTCGGGGTCCATATATACGAATTAAAGTTGTCACACTTGACATCAGCTCGGCAAGGAAAAGAGGAGCCCGTCGTTGACTATCTTCGACGGTTTAGAGATATTAAGAACCGATGCTTTAATTTAACAATTTCTGAAAAAGACTTAGCCGACCTACCTTTTAGTGGTTTACGGTCGCATCTTAGAGAAAAGTTGGAGGGATACGATTTTCTTACACTCATCCACCTCCAACAAAGGGCTTCGGCTCAAGAAAGCCGAAGAAAAGAAATAAAACATGACTACAAGACCCGCCATAGCGTGCACGTCGTAGAATGTGATTCGGATAGCTTCGATGATGATTCCAATGACATCTTGCTTGCCGAGTTCGTTTGGCTCTCTAACGCCAAATCATTTTCTTGTGATGTGAAATACACTTTTGATGTAGCCAAATGTGATAGAATATTTGATGAGCTGCACCAAGGTGGGTATATTAAGATCACATATACTTTATCTTCGGTGGATGAGATTAAGCGTAAGCCATATTGTAAATGGCATAACTCTTATTCTCATGCTACTAATGATTGCAATATTTTCTGTCAACAGGTCCAATCGGCCCTTAATGAGGGACGATTGAGTCTTAAGGAGATGCAGATCGATAAGCACTCTTTCCCATCAACACTCTAGAGCTCAACCCCAAGGTGTTGATTCGGCCTCATCAAGCCGATACAACCAAAGAGAAGAACGTGATCATCGGGGATGAGATGCCCGTTTCTCCAAGTGAGAAGGGTGCCTCTAGGAAGGTGGTGCTCGAAAAGTCCTCCGATGGTCAAGAGTCTCTAAAAGTCACCATCCAAGGCTCTAGACCCAGGGGCAAGCTTCACAGCCCAAGATGATAGAACCGAAGAATACTAAAGTGGGCAAGTGGAAGGTGAATCAAGGTAAAACCACGGATCGGAAGATGGAGGCTAAAAGCGCCTTCGACCGGTTCATGGCTAAGTACAAGAATCAAAAGACCGATTTGAATAATCGGTCTATGAAGCGATCAAGATCACCACCTAGGGGAGGCAAACCACCTAGGAAGGAGATGAGGCCAACCGTGAGCCTCCTCCTCCTTTTCCTCCACATGGCTTTGGAGTGCCACAGTCATGGTTCCATCCTATGCTTTACCCACCGTTCCCGGTGTGGCATCCATACATGAGACTGTGGATGCCCGTGCCACCGATGCCTATACCACCAAGGCCCGTTCCACCGATGCCATACCCGTCATTTCATTCGAGAGAAACGGACCGAGAGGGGATGTCTTCACAAAGCTCTCCAACCCTATTCTGGATCGGACGGATTCTCGACCTATCAAGGTTCAAAGAGGAAGCTCCACCACCGTGCCTAAGCAAGAGTGGCGCCCGAAGCAAGGTAACGAACCTGCTCCATCCACCGTTGTTCATCAAGAGAGTGCATCCGGAGGTGTCGTGAAAATCGGCACAACCGATGTCAAAATCAGGGGAGACTTCACGGGACCGATCGCTTTGGATGATCCAGTCGAAAAGGCTTCCCATGACCATGAAGCTAGCAGCAGCAAGAGCTCCTCCAAGTACACGCAACCGAGGTGGTATCCGCGTGGCTTGATCCACACTCGAAAGAGGAAGCTCCAAAGGTTGCGCCTCCGGAAGATGCGAGAAGAGGAGGCAGAGAAAAAGAGGGATGAGGTCTTCAACGAGATCAAGCCGATGGTCTCTCAAGGTAAGCAATGGAGGGTTAAGGAGTCCGAGGCCCCTACTCCACCGGTGACGGAGGAAGCGGAGGCTACTCTGAATCCACTTGGTTTGGTCGACACCGTCTTAGGAGAGGACTTCACAGCGCCCTCACCCACGGGAGACATTGATATGTCTGAGTTCGACGACGACGACATCTTGGACTATGAGCCTACACCGCCTCGGGAAGATATGGACATTAACACCATTTGCTTATCCCTTTTCGATTATTCGCTTATAGTGGAAGAAGAAGTCATGGCACAATTCGACTTTGGACCGAAAAGTGCTATCTTCAAAAAGCCCGAGGAATCGGAGAACCATTTGAAACCTCTCTATGTGAGAGGTCATATTAATGGTTCACCGATTTCTCACATGCTTGTAGATGGTGGTGCTATTGTTAATCTAGTGTCGTACTCTTTGTTTAAGAAGCTAGGTAAGGCCGATGACGAGCCCATCCGGACCAACATGACTTTGAACGGTGTGGGAGGAGGAGACCCTATCGAGGCTAAAAGGCTCGATTCTATGGAACTCGCCGTTGGAAGCAAGACTATGGCTACCGCTTTCTTTGTTACCGATGTGCGCCGTAGTTATAGCTTGATCTTAGGGCGTGATTGAATTCATGTCAATAGATACGTTCCTTCTACCTTACACCAATTTTTGATACAATGCATTGGTGATGATGTAGAGGTGGTTCATGCGGATGCATCGGCTTGTGTTGCTATGACCGAATCATCTTCTTTGCCGCATGACGCCGTCAAGTGCTTGACCGGTTTAGACTTGACGGATTATAATTTTCTTAGCGTAGCTAGAGATGGTTTTGTACCGGTCAATATAAAACCGATGGAGAATCGGCTCAGTTATATAATGTGATTTAATAGATTCTAATATTGATTGGTTGCAAAAGAGAGTAGAACACTATCGGTCCAATACGAACGATATGTGTGAAGCTATCGAGGAAATAGAAGATACGAATAAGTTAGAACAAGGATTCACATTGGCCGATCCTCTTGAGGAGGTGAACCTTAGCAGCGATGATAATCCAAGATCAACTTATATAAATAAAAATCTGAAAGCCGATTATAAGGTGAAGTTGATCGGTTTACTAAAAGAATATGTGGACTGCTTTGCATGGTCTTCTAATGAAATGCTCGGGTTGAACCGCGAGTTAGTTGAGCATCAGCTTTCAATAAAATCTGGTTTTAGACCTTTTAAGCAACCGATGAAGAGGTTTAACTTGAATATGCATGATCGGATTAAAGAAGAAATTAACCAATTACTTGATGCGAAATTTATCAGACCTTGCAGGTGTGCAGAGTGGATCTCCAACATCGTGCCGGTGGAAAAGAAGAACACCGGTAAGATTAGAGTTTGCATTGACTTTAGAAATTTGAATAGAGCCACTCTTAAAGATGAGTATCCTATACCCATAGCCGATATATTGATTAATGATGCTTCCGGCCATAGAGTTATTAGCTTTCTTGACGGTAATGCGAGATATAACTAAATCTTCATGGCCGAAGAGGATATGTCTAAAACTTCTTTTAGATGTCTCAGTTTTGTAGGATTGTTTGAGTAGGTTGTTATGACTTTTGGATTGAAGAATGCAGGTGCCACATATCAACGAGCCATGAATTTTATCTTTTATGATTTACTTGGTGTTATCATAAAGGTCTACATAGATGATGTGGTGATCAAAGCGGCCGCTTTAGATTCTCACTTGATCGATTTGCAACTTGCCTTGGACCGAATGCGTCGTTTTGATTTGAAAATGAATCCGCTCAAATGTGCTTTTGGTGTATCGGCCGAAAAGTTTTTAGGCTTCATAATTCATGAAAGGGCATGGAGGTAGATACTTAGAAGATAGAAGCAATTACGAATGTGCAAGCGTCTACATGTAAGAGAAAGTTGCAAAGCTTCTTAGAAAAAGCGAATTACTTAAGGCGATTCATTTCTAACTTGTCGGAAAAGATTAATGCATTTACTCCTATTTTTCGGCTAAAGAGTGAAGCCGAATTTATTTGAGGGGCAAAACAGCAAGAAGCTTTTGAGAAGATCAAAGAATACTTGTCTTCGCCACCGGTGCTCAGGGCGCCTAAGGGAGGAGTCCCTTTCCATCTCTACGTAGTGGCGAAAGATAATGTGGTTGGTACTGTTTTGACACAAGAAGCCGAAGGAAAGGAGTACTTGATCACTTATGTGGGTCGACGGCTGGTGGATGTGGAAACAAGGTACACTCTCATCGAAAAACTATGCTTTTTCTTGTATCATGATTACACCAAGTTGAGACATTATTTGCTATCTAGCACTTGTGTGGTTGTTTGTCAAACCGATGTTATTAAACATATGTTGCATAGGCCGATTTCTAGTGGTAGGGTTGGTAAATAAGCTTATGCATTGATTGAATATGGTTTGGCTTACGAATCGTTGAAATCCGTGAAAGACCAAATTGTTGCTAATTTTATTGTTGAACATCGGATTGATTTGGAACATGATTTAGATGTTGCTTATGTTACTTTTACCCCTTAGAAGTTATATTTTGATGGATCGGTCTGTAAAGAGGGTCAATGTGTTGGTGTGGTTTTAGTATCTCCTCATGATACGCACTTTGAATTTGCAAATCGATTAGAGTATGATTACACTAATAATCAAGTCGAATATGAAGCATTATTGTTCGATTTAGAGTTGCTGGAGTTCATGGGGTTAAGCATGTAGAGGCTTTCGGTGATTCGTTGTAAGTAGTGCAACAAATTTCTAAAAATTTTCAATGCTTAGATGGATCATTGAATGCCATCTTAGATAAGTGCCTAGACATCATCAGATGAATGGACGAATTCAACATATATCATGTGCCTAAGCTATAAAACAGTGAGGTTAATGATTTGGCTCAACAAGCATCGGGTTATAATGTTAGCAAAGGTAAAATTTTCAGTCAATAAAAAACCGATGCTTGAGATGTTAGAATTAGACCATTCAAACACTAAGACGTCAAACCGTGATAGTATGGAATCACTTGATTGGAGGTCACCCATAATTTCATACATTTGTAGCTCAACCCAAAGTGTAGATAGGAAAGTTCGCATATGGCTTTTAAGTATACTTTGATTGATGGTGACTTATATCGCCGAACAGAGAATGATTTGCTTTTGAAATGTTTGGGTGATGACGAGGCTAGAGTAGCTATGGGGAAAGTTCATGAGGGCATTTGTGGTACGCATCAATCGGCTCCAAAAATAAAATAGTTGTTAAAGAGGGCCGGATTTTATTGGCCAACTATGATTGCCGATCGCTATCGCTAATACAAAAGATGCGAAGAGTGCCAAAGATTTGAAGTTATTCAATTGACACCCGCAGCCACGATGAACCCCATCATAAAACCATGGCCATTTCGTGGATGGGGATTAGACTTCATCGAGCAAATACATCCTCCATTTTCGAAGGGACATCGTTTCTTGTTGGTCGCAACGGATTACTTCACCAAATAGACCGAAGCGGTGGCTCTCAAAAACATGACGCACAAATGGGTAATTGAGTTTCTTACCGAGCATATTATTCATAGGTTCGGCATATCTCAAACTTTAACTATCGACCAGAATACTTGCTTGACGTCCGGTTATGTTAAAGAGTTTCTCAAATCCTATAGAATTAGGATACTCAATTTATCTCCATATTATGCTCAGGCCAATGGTCAGGCCGAGTCTAGTAACAAAACATTGATCAAGCTCATTAAGAAAAAGATAGAAAACCATCCCAGAAGATGACATAAAGTCTTATCGAAAGCATTGTGGGCTCATCGGATATCTAGGCATGGGGCAACTAAGGTAACGCTCTATGAACTTGTGTATGGACAAGATGCCGTTTTTACCCATCGAGGTAAATTTAGGAGCTCTAAGGTTAGCCAAACAAAATGATTTATCCACCGATGAGTATAGAACTCTAATGCTAGACAATATCGATGAAGTCACCGATAAGCGTTTAAATACCTTGAAAGAAATTGAGAGAGACAAGGTTAGAGTTGCTAGAGCCTACAATAAAAAGATGAAAGTCAAAAAATTTCAGGTGGACGAATTGGTTTGAAAAACTATTATGCCCATAGCAACAAGTTCGGAAAATGGTCTCTTAGTTGGAAGGGCCATACCGAATAGTAAAAGTCATCACCGAAAATGCATACATGTTGGAAGATGTTCGTGGAGAACCATTACCTAGGGCTCTTAACGGTCGATACTTAAAAAAGTATCATTCAAGTATATAGCAAAAAGTGTAAGAGAAAAGTGACCGATGTGAAGAACATCATTGTCAAAATTGAATACAATGGTCGATGAGTCAAGAAAACCATCGCTCTTAGAAGTTTTTGGGTGCTTAAATATTTTACGGTGTAGGAACTTAAAAAAAAAAACAGGGGGGCATATGTTGACACCAAAAAATTACAGGGCCATTGGCGTATCCGGCACATTGTCGAAGTGTCCGATGAGCCCTCTCGGGTTCGAGAACTTAACTCATCGGAGTGTCCGGCCTATTGCCGGAGTGTCCGGCGAGCCCTCTCGGATTCGGGCACTTAGCCCACCGGAGTATCCAGTATGTTACTGGAGTGTCCTGTGAGCCCTCTCGGATTCGAGCATTTAGCCCACCAGAGTGTCCGGCACATTGCCGGAGTATCCGATGAGCCCTCTCGGGTTCCCAGAATTACACGACAGAATTTTCGGAATCTTACCGGAGACTCCAGTCACCGGAGTGTCCGGCACTATATCGGAGACTCTGGTAATGTCGATTTATAAAAGTTTTTAGCTGATTGATTCTAATTTCTTTCCAAACTTATGGGATTAGTTGCCCTACAGGATAAGACCATCTCTCCATAGCCGGTTGAGGAGCATCTCAATCGATCAAATCATTTTGCCTTTACATTTCGTTCTTCTCCAAACTCTAATCTTCTTACTCGACTCTCGTGCTGTTCTTCCTTCGTTCTGACGACGTTTGAAGGCGATCCGGCTGGTTTGACCGAGCCCAGATCATTACTAAGATGATCCTCCTCCGACGGGTCTCTCTCGAGGCGGGATTGTCTAGGTACTGTTCTAAACCCAGCGTTGAATAAACGTCGGTATTTTCGCACACGAACATGTGAGCGGTGAGTTGGCCCGGACCCGATTTCGGCGTCTAACACATGGTTCTCTGATGCTGATAAAAACCTTCCACTTGCTTCCCAATCCTGAATACAAAGTCAGCTAAGAAATTGTGGAGACAAGTTTATCACAGTTGGTATATGTCGCATAACACAAGCACTGGGGTACGGACCGTATGGTAGATATGGCCCTCTATCTTGTACTCTTTATGTTATCAGTTCCACGGCGTAGAGGTTATGTGAAGTATAGACTTCATCAGATTAATGTTTATTTAGTGGGATACTGTCAGTTCTTGTATTCTTATCATATAGGGAAATATGTCACTACTACAAAACACATTTCCCCCGACACCCCCTCCCACCACGGTAAATGCATGCGGTCCTCAATTTTAAGCCGCTTGTACTAGGCAAGAGATGGGCCAGAGAAATATGTCCAAGACAGCAAGAGATCTAGCAAAGAAAACTTTCAGACAAATCAGTATGATACAAATGCTGACCCCAATATTCTCCACTTTTTTACTTGAAGAAACTGGAGGAAGATGATGTTCTCCACTTCGCACCTACAGCTCCCATCCCCCTCCAGCTCCGATCCCGATATGCTTCTTAGCGGCATCTGTCACTTCTTGGTCCAATGTCCTTCAATTTACTTATTTTTAAAAATCTAACAAGTGTAATGAAAAGCTCTGCTAAAACTCGCATGCAGTGAGCATTGTTCATACCCATTAAACATTAACAGGTGCTTTGAGAATTATATGGTTAGTGAGCAAAGTACTATTTTAACATATGAATTGCTTTGAATCACAGGAGAGTGTTAAATCGAGATATGCTACCACAGTCTGCCAAAACCTAGATTTTCTGGTCGTTGTTCTTTCAGAAAATGGAAATCGTTTAATTAACAAGTTCATGCTGTAAGCTCCAAGAAGATTACTGTTAAGTATGGTCCATTTTGCAGATATGTCATTGCTGAAGCTATAGTTCAATAGTTTTGTAGCCGGTTCTCCTTACCGTATTCTAAAAATGCGTCTACCCTAACATTTTGGTCATTGTTCAATGTGTTTTCTCGACAAGCTGCACATCTTTGGATCAAAGGAAAAAAATGTAAATTTTATTAATGCTTTTTTACGTTGAAGTAATATTTATACCAAGGCCCAACATTTTTTGCTGCAGATCTATTCATAATGCAAGGTAAGCTTTTACCTCACCTATACTTAGAACTGAAATAAAAAAGGTTGAGATATAGAAGCCTTGTGTCACGTTATATCTTTGATGTCGCTAAATAGCATCTAAATTTTTTCTGTATCTCTCCTTAGGCTGAATAACAAAACTAATATTGTATTGAAAGAATCCTACAACCTAAAAAATCTTGTTCCATTTCTCCTCTCGCTCTTCGTCAGTTGTTAGGGCCATCATACATAGATCTGTCATTAAGCCACCAATGTCCGCTTTGACGATTGAGACCAGACCGCAGCATCTATGATTATCACCTCTCCCTTTGGTTATCGAGTAGAACTGGCTTCTATGGGATATCTGGACACTCCATCTGTGCATTATAAACTGTCACAATACAACAATAACATACCCCTCCATTTTTTAATTGATGTCGCTGTTGACTTTTAAATTCAATTTGACCATTCGTTTTATTCAAAAATTTTTTGATAAATTTCATATATTTTGATATAATTCGATTTACCATTAGAGTTATTTGAATCACAACTTAAAATTTTACACATTCAAGCAAATTTTTTGAATAAGATGAATAGTCAAAGTTAAATTGAAAAGTCAACGGCGACATCAATTAAAGAACAGAGGGAGTATTTAATTACATATCAATCATTAAACAAAGTAATATAGAAAAAAAACATGGTTACTTCTATTTTGATCTTACATTGTTCATCGTCACTGTACATTGAGTAACACTTTATCAGCAGGAGGGATGAACTCCATCATGTCGTCTTGATCGAATTCAACCACACCATGAATGGACACAGCATTCACCAAGGATCGGATCCTTGTTCATTCACTACAGGGGTACTTACAGCACGAAGCAGTGGAAATTCCTCAATTGCAAATGGCATACTACCTTGAAACAAACTTTGTTGGCATGTTCCAAAGTGTGCTTCTAATAGAACCCCACTATTGGCGTTGTAATTAGTCTCTCTCAACTGGGCAAAGTGGAACTTCAATCGCTGAGATTTTCTCGAGATATTCCACCTTGCAGTTCGCTTGATAGTTTGGCATATCAGGACTTAAACTTCCAAATATTGACAATGTTCACTACCGAGCCTTTTTTAATAATATAAACGGTCAAAACATGATATCTCATAAAAAATAACATTTATTTTTTAATGGAGATAATAGATGATTAGGCATATTTTTAGTAAACTCATGAGGAGTGAAACTAAGATATAATTAATCAGCCACATCAACATGGAATCTATACTAATCAGCTCCAAATAGCTCTTCCGTTCCTCCCCCACTCCAAATAACCGCTCTCTTCAAGCCTAATTGGAGAAGAAAACATCGAACAGCCGAGGGGGGGGGGGGGGGTGNNGGGGGGGGGGGGGGGGGGTGGATGCCGACATCCAAAAGGATGGCGTGAACGGCACTCCCCTGCATCTGTTTCTGCAAGTCTGACCTCAAGCAAGAGCACCATGATGTCTTGTCCCTGAAGATGAATTTTCTGATGCTTCCCAATCCAAATAATGAAACAATAAGCAGGTAGGAGATAGGTAACCAATCGATTTTCTAACTTTATGGTTCAAAATTCTTGGTAGTCGCATTGATCTCCTTTGAATAGCGACGCATATCTTATAAAGGTACCTCCTTTTTGAGATGAATGCTCATTCAATATGGTCTTTGTAACTTTTTTATGCTAAGAAATTCATGGGCATTAAGATTTTAACGGAGTAATAGTAATATATGAGTACTATTGTTGAAGTCCTTTTCATATTATAATCATATATATGTTCTATATTCATAATATGACATCAGAACTAGAAAAGATAACTCTAAGAGAACCTAGTAATCTAACTACTTACCTGATCTGTGCAGATGCTCTCTTGTACCTCCATATGCTTCCATTTGGAAGGTGACACCTCCATATTCTTCTTTAGCAGCAGCATAGGAGTATATTATTTCTTGGTCGAACGTAGTCCTTGAGTTTACTTCTCTTCAAATTATCTTATGTATATTACTGATGTTAAACTTGCGTCATCCCTTCATCTTGGGGATGGGTTGAGAATCGAATGCACTGTGCCTGCCATGTTCATATCACTGAAATTTGCTTCAAATATCATAGTCTTATTAGTGAAAAAGTGTCATTTTAAGTACAACTTAGTGTGAATAAAATAGAAAACAATACGGTGCGCTACAACTTAGTGTGAATAAAATAGAAAACAATACGGTGCGCTCGATCTTGTAGACAGCAAGCTCGTAATGACCTTTGCAGCAATTCCGATTCCTGGTTTCAGCAGGCAATGGAAGCCATACGGTGCATCCTTGAAGACAAATAATATAATGTTTTTTTACTGCAGATGCATCCCGGTCCCGCACATGGTTTTCTGAAATGTTAGTGGAAGCTTCATCCGTCACCGTGAACTGTCGAGGAGTACACGAGCGCTTTGCTCATGGCCTATTTATGGACATGACAGCATGGTTTGGAAAACCGCTCAAAAACCACAGTTTTTGTTAAAACCGGTACTCCGGCTCAATTTACCCGTTGATCGATTTTAAAAAATTTAAAAAATATAAAAAATTAAAAATTTTGGAGATTCATAAACTAGTAAAATCGGTCGATACTAGGTTTCAAAATTTAAAATTCGAAACCAGTAAAATGGCTTCGTATACTGTAGCATTCTGACAATTTCATTCACAATCTGAAGTTTGAGTTAGTAGCAGTTTTCCATCGGTTTTATCTGAAACAGGTGGCCACCGGGTTCCATGGCTTGTTCGATAAGTTTAACCTTGATTGGCAGTGGACTTTGAAGCTTCATTCATGGCGCAGCAGCCAGCATCAGTTCTCTGATTTCTTTTATGAAGTGACCAAATGGAACTAGAATTGTTGTAGCAAACACTACACCAAAACACACTTTCCCCACAGTGAATAATAGGCAAAAGTGACTTATTCGTGGTGGATAATGTCGGTGTTTCGTACACCGGCACAGTAAATTTATACGATCGGACGAGGGATCGTGCGTTTTTGAATCGAATGGCCTAGTCTACAAGCAAGACTCAAAGGTTAACCTGGTTCGGACCGCTTCGAGGCGTAATACTCTACGTCCAGAGACGACGAGAGATCGGTCGTATGAATCTCAAGAACACGAGAGTACAATGCGGAAGGGCTCCGGACGGATCTGAGAGTCCCAAGCTCGCGTGGTGGGGGTGGCTTACAAATGGTGATGTGTATCTTTTCTCCTCTTTTCCTCTGTTCTGTTGCTTTCTCGCTTCTCGGGTGCCCCTTTTATAGGGCCAGACCTGGGTTGTCTTGACCGGACCATGGTTGGGGTGACCGGATCATAGTTTGAGCATCTTGCCACCTACGAAAACGGATGACCCCTTGACAGGTGGGGCCACGTTCTTCAGTGAATCATGTTCTCTGGGGTTCGGGACGGACGATCGGCGCCCTCCGTTCGTACCTTTGTTCACTGTGAGGGAACAAGGTTGCTTTACTGTTCAGCTTTATCGCCCGGTGGGTTGTTTCTCGTCCAGCCGGGTAGTTGCAGAATCTTCCGGAATGCTTATCTTCTCTACGGAGCTATACGTCGTTAGAAATTCTGAATCGGCGTGATTGTTGGAGTAGTGACTGCTTCGTGGCAGTCGGCGGGCGAGTCCCGACTGCTAGGGTCCTGATAGCTCGGGTCCCGACTCTTGAGGGTCGAGGTGATTGCACCCGCCTGGGCTTCGGGCCTTGGCGAGGCTTTTCGACCGCTGCGGCTGGGCCGCCTTTGTGAAGTTCTTGGTGGGCCGTTGAAGGATCGCGGGCCGCAGGTGGGCCGTGCTGTGGAAGATGATCCGTAGATACCCGAGGTATACTATCCCGACAGTAGCCCCCCGAGCCCTGCGCCGTTTGCGACCTCTGTTGAGGCGGCGCTGGGTTGTCTGTCTTTGGAGTTTGTTTTGATCCTACAGAAGCGCGCTAGACGATCTTGGCGGTGGCAGAGATGTAGAGGAGTAGCGGCTCACCAGGGGTCGGTGAAGTTAGGACTGGCGGGGAAGATAGTACAGTCTTCAATTGCTCGAAGGTCTCTTGGGCTTCAGCGGTCCAGGTGAAGCGGTCGGACTTTCGGAGAAGTCGGTAAAAAGGCATAGCCTTCTCACCCAGCTTGGAGATGAAGCGGCTGAGAGCCGCCAGGCACCCAGTAAGCTTCTAGACACCTTTGACATTGTTGATGGGCCCGAGGTTGTGGATGGCGGCAATCTTCTCAGGATTGGCTTCGATGCCACGCTCGGAGATGACGAACCCGAGGAGCTTGCCGGTGGGGACGTCAAAAACGCACTTCTCGGGGTTGAGCTTGATGCGGAACTGCCGGAGGTTGGCGAAGGTTTCTTCCAGATCCTTGATGAGGTCGGCCACCCACCGAGTATTGATGACAATGTCGTCGACGTAGACCTCCAGGTTCTGACCCAGCTGATCATGGAAGCATCTCTGTAGACGGCGTTGATATGTGGCGCCGGCATTCTTGAGGCCGAAGGGCATGGTGACGTAGCAGAAAGAGCCGAAGGGTGTGATGAACGATGTGGCCGACTGGTCGGAGTCTCGCATGGATATCTGATGGTACCCGGAGTACGCATCAAGGAAGCTGAGGGTTTCGCACCTCGCGGTGGAATCGACCATCTGATCTATGCGCGACAAAGGAAACAGATCCTTCGGGCATGCTTTGTCGAGACTCGTGTAATCAACACACATCCTCCATTTTCCATTCTTCTTTTTAACCATTACAGAGTTGGTCAGCCACTCTGGGTGGTAGACCTCTTTGATGAATTTGGCATCGAGTAGCTTGGCGATCTCTTCGCCGATGGCGCGGCGCTTCTCGTCATCGAAGCGTCGGAGTCGTTGCTTCACCGGTCGAGAGTCGAGAATGATGTTCAGAGAGTGCTCAGCGACCTCCCTCGGGATGCCTGGCATGTTAGATGGTGCCCAGGCAAAGACGTCCCTATTCCGGCGGAGGAAGTCAACGAGCGCGCTTTCCTATTTGTCGGAGAGCGCGGTCCCGATTCTGGCCTTCTTGGAGGTGTCGGAGTCGTCGAGGGCGATCTTCTTGGAGTCGTTGGCGGGCTCGAAGGACATGGAGGAGGCAGGCTTGGAGTCGAGAGTTGCGGCGAACACCTGAGACTGGCGTATCTCCTCTAATTGGGCCCGCCCCGCGAGGACGACGGCCAGCTCGTAGCTTTCCTTCTCACACGCGAGGGCGTGTTTGAAGCGAGACGCCACAGTGATGACGCCTTTGGGACCCGGCATCTTGAGCTTGAGGTAGATTTTGTTGGGGATCGGCATGAACTTGGCGTAGGCGGGTCGGCCGAGGATGGCATGATAGACACCAGAGAAATCGACCACCTCGAAGTTGTCGCGGTCGCCAAAGGTGACCGGCAACATGATCCGACCCAGGGGTACTGCGCTACCCCTGGGAATGTCGCCATGAAACGGAACGTTGCTCGGGAGGAGGTCGGATCTCGAGAGCTTCATGGCTTTGAAGGTGTTGATGTAGAGGATGTTGAGGGCGCTGCCTCCATCCATGAAGACCTTGGACAGTCGAGTGGTGCCGATTATCGGATCGAGCACCAGGGGCAGGCGCCTCGGCTGAGGCACGTGGTCGGGGTGATCGGATCTGTCGAAGGTGATCGGGGCCTCCGACCACTTGAGATACGAGGGGATGGCGGGAGCGGTCAGGTTGACCTCCCGCCACGTTTGCTTCTGATGGCGGTGTGACTCATAGGCCACTGACCCGCCAATGATCATCAGACGGTCCTCCGGCTCGGAGAAGGTACTTTCGGGGAGACCTTCCCCCTCCTTCGCCGGGGGGTCAGGTTGTTTAAGCTGAGGACGAGCGTCGTGGCGAAAGTACCCTTTGAAGAAAGTCTTCATGAGGTTGCAATCCCGTAGAGTGTGCGTCACGGGAGTTGCGTGGTAGGTGCAGACTTTGTCGAGCATCTTTTCGAAGTGGTTGTCGTGGTTGGCCGGCTTCTTGGGAGGTCGAGGCGGCCGCTCGGTGACGCCCACGAACTCCTCATCCTACCGACGGTTCTTCTGCTTTTTGCCGCTTGACCGCTGCCATCCCGGCGGTCGGGTCGCCAGTCGAGGCAGTCGTCTTTCTTTCGGTTGACCTTGGACCTCTCCTTGTCCTTGGCCTGGTCCCGGTTAAAGTTGGCTTGAACAGCCTCCTCCCCAGTGGCGAATGTGGTGACGATGTCGAGAAGGGCGCGTGCCGTCCGAGGGTTTTTACACTCCAGCTTGTGGATGAGCGCCTTGGATGTCGTGCCGCAGGTGAAGGCGTCGCTGACGTTGGGCAGCTCATTTCGCTTGCGCGAAAATCGCTGAATGTAGTGTCGGAGGGACTCGCCGGGCTTCTGTTTGCAGTTCTTCAGATCCCAGAGTTACTCGGGCGGGTATAGGTCCCCTAGAAGTTGCCGACGAAGGCGTGACGAAGGTCGGCCCAGTCGTGGATGCTGTCCCTCGGAAAGTGTTCGAGCCACCCCCTGGCCAAATCGGACAGGAAGAGCGGCAGGTACTGGATGGCGAAGAGGTCGTCGGCGCCACCGGCTTGGCATGCTAGGCGATAGTCCTCGAGCCAGTGGGCGGGATTCGTCTCGCCAGTGTACCGGATGATGTTGGTTGGAGTGCGGAACTTGTCGGGGAAGCCACCTCTTCGGATGCGGGCCCCGAACGCTCGGGGTCCGACGTCATCGGGGCTGAGGCTCCGAGCGTCGTCGTAGCTGTGCCGTCGTTGACGTCGCTCGGGGGATCGATCGCGCCCGGAGTCGGAGTAGCGATCACTCCTGGCATGCCTCCGTGCCTCGATGGTGTGACGGGCGTCACAATGCTCCCCCAAGCGGTGGCGGATGTTGCCGACCGGATGGTCGGGGTTTCGAGTCTCAACCCGTTCGCGGCGATGGCCGCGAGCAGGGCTTCGACGATCGGCACTCGACCAATAGGAGCTGTGTGCCTCAGAGTCCTGACGAAGAGATAGTTCAGGCTGTTGCAGAGCGCCGTCAAGGTAGACGCGGAGGCGATCGTAAGTCTCTTTGAGAACGGGATTATCGGGTGTGAGAGATTTATAAAGGACACAGGCCGCTGCCGCCAGATTCTCGTAAGTCGTATCAAAGGCAGGCGTACCACCATCCATGATCTGCTAATAAGCAGTGCGGGCTCGGGCACCACCGCTCGTCGTGGTGACACGCTTACCCTTCGGATCGCCCGGGTCGCAAGTTTGCGCCGGAGTGCGTCCTCAACCACAGTGAGAGCACGATGGCGTGGACAAGGATCGTCATGTGCTGCCTTGTCGGAGGTTTCGTCCTCGTCCTCTGCGGCATTGGCGTGCAACATGAAGCACTCACGGGAAGGGTCGTGGCGCAACACGCTGTGAGGCGAAGAACGAAGAAGACGGCGTCGAGGTGAGCGACATTTAGGCGAACGCAGCTTTCGCGGGATCTGAAGGTGGAGCTCGCCGCCATTGTCGGCGACGAAGTCCAGCCTCCCGAAGCGGAAGGCCTGGCCAGCAGCGAAAGTGGGTATGTTTCACGATCGACCATCACGAGCGATGGCAACAGCGAAATCCCCGAAAAACAGTCGAGAGATGGAGGAATCTCCGACTAAAGCGAAAATCGAAGCCATCGAAACAACGAACGAAAACGCACCGAAAGCCCCTTCCTGGCGCGCCAACTGTCGGTGTTTCGTACACCGGCACAGTAAATTTATACGATCGGACGAGGGATCGTGCATTTTCGGAATCGAATGGCCTAGTCTACAAGCGAGACTCAAAAGTTAACCTGGTTCGGGCCGCCTCGAGGCGTAATACTCTACGTCCAGGGACAAGAGATCGGTCGTATGAATCTCAAAAACACGAGAGTACAATGCGGAAGGGCTCTGGACGGATCCGAGAGTCCCAAGCTCGCGTGGTGGGGGTGGCTTACAAGTGGTGATGTATATCTTTTCTCCTCTTTTCCCCTGTTCTGTTGCTTTCTCGCTTCCCGAGTGCCTCTTTTATAGGGCTGGACCTGGGTTGTCTTGATCGAACTATGGTTGGGTTGACCGGACCCTGGTTTGAGCATCTTGCCGCCTACAAAAACGGATGACCCTTTGACAGGTGGGGCCACGGTCTTCAGTGAATCATGCTGTCTGGCGTTTGGGGCAGACGATCGGCGCCCTCCGTTCGTACCTTTGATCACTGTGGGGAAACAAGGTTGCTTTACTGTTCAGCTTTATCGCCCGGTGGGTTGTTTCTCGTCCAGCAGGGTAGTTGCGGAATCTTTTGGAATGCTTATCTTCTCTGCGGAGCTATACGTCGTTAGGAATTCTGAATCGGCGTGATTGTTGGAGTAGTGACTGCTTCGTGGCGGTCGGCGGGCGAGTCCCGACCGCTAGGGTCTTGATAGCTCGGGTCCCGACCCCTGAGGGTCGGGGTGATTGTACCCACCTCGGCTTCGGGCCTTAGCGAGGCTTCCCGACCGTTGCGGCCGGGCAACCTTTGTGAAGTTCTTGGTGGGCCGTTGAAGGATCGCGGGCCGCAGGTGGACCGTGCTGTGGAAGATGATTCGTAGATACCCGGGGTATACTATCCCGACAGATAAACTGTTGGGAAATAGAAAAATGTTCACCATCGGATTATTTGCTTGTAATAGTTCAATTAGCCAACGTATTATCTGTCGGTATTGGTAACCCACCAATTGCGCGCTTGGGATAATTTCCATTGCTGCTGATTATAGTCAGCAACCAACTAAGTGTCGACAAAAATGTCAATCTGTTGGCAAAGATTAACTGTCGAGGATTAAATTAACTGTTGGCAAAAAAAGTAAACTATCGGCAAATGTAAAAGTTTCGTTGACACACTATCTATCGGCATTGTGTTAACTGTTGGCATATCTTTCCACGACGGCTTCAAACACTATTGTTTTGATATGTCGGCAAATCCGTTAGTGGCAGTTTAACTGTCGGCGTTGCTGTTTGCAACTGTAAAATGTGTCGTGAAAATTGTGAAATGGTGTAGTGAAAGAAAATTATTAAAAAATAGAGGGAGTATATGTTTCTTCTATTTTGATAGAAACTCAGTAGGTGTTCTCCCTTTGCCTTACCAAAGAAGAGGGCCAGAGTATAAAATTATAAAACACGTGCAGCCGGAGCTGTCTCACAAAAGAAGTTCGGAAGAAATGGTAGCTACATATGACGCTGTTGTACGTTTATTAAATTTTCTCCTCCCAAGCACGTGAGTGGAGGCTGAAGCTCATCAATGGAACCGATGGATCCACTCGTTCGGTCTCGGCTCCATTCTCCAGGGCTCATCGATTCTACCTGGTCATCTCGTTTCCCTACTGACGAACTAGAGGCAGGCGACTCTATGGTAGGCACAGGATGACTCCACGCAAGGCTGCCCCTGTTTCTCCCTCCAGACCCTTCCCTTTGTCGGGCCAGAGCAACATGGTTTTCTGATGTTGAAGAAAACCTTCCGCATGCTTCCCAATCCTGGATACTCCAAAGTCATACCAGAAATTGTGGAGACAAGTTTATCACAACTGGTATATATGTCGCACAACACTTTTGGGGCATGTTACAAATAATAAGATTATTTGGAAACTCAATATGCCTCTTAAGATCAAATTTTTTTTTATGTGGTATTTATTTCAAGGGGTAACTTTGACTAAAGATAACTTAGCCAAAAGGAATTGAAAGGGCAATAAAAAGTGTTGTTTTTTTCACATGATGAAACTATTAAGCATCTATTTTTAAAGTGTCACTTTGCTACATTCCTATGGAGAATCTTACAAATTTCCTTTAATCTCTATCCACCAGAGAGTTTTACTCATATGTTTGGTAATTGGATGACTGGATGTGGACAAAAAAAGAAGGAAATTTTTGTTGATAGGTGCATCTGCTTTATGTTGGGCAATGTGGCTAAGTAGGAATGATATTGTTTTTGACAAAGCTCCAACACAAACGTATTTGCAGGTCCTATTCAGGGATACCCATTGGCTTCGATTTTGGGCACAATTGCAGCGGAGTGACGAAAACAAGAAGATTATTGAAGGTGCATGTAGGAAGATTGAAGCATGCGCCATGAACCTTTTTGCCAACTTTGGATGGAGATTTAGTCTTAGACTTACATCCTAATTATCTTGTTGCCTTGGTTGGTGTCTTTTATTTGTTTGTTTCCTAGTAGACTGTCAAGTTTCATTTTGTAATAATGACCGTAATCTCTTTGGAGACCAAGGCTGGATTATGTTATCCATTATCTAAAAAAATATGGCCCTCTGCCTGTAACAGTTTATGGTAGGAATTTCAATGGCAAGAAGGTCGTAGGAAGTACATACTTTATCAGATCAATATTTGTTGTGTTAAGAATAACAATGTCACTTAAACTTCCTATGTTAGCTTGCTAGTGGGTTACTGCAAATGCTAGCGTTTAATAACTGGCCTGCATGTATTCATATTATAAGGCTGCAGTTTCACGCTGAAGCACTTAGTATTTTGCATGTTGATGAGTACATATAAAGAAGAAACCAGCAAGCCAAAATGAGTTAACCGGCACAAACTCCACTCGTGTTCTATCTCCTTTATATTCTAAACAGTTTGTATGTGTGCGTGAGCAAGCTAGGCTTTGCAGCAACATATTGAGTGTGACCCTGTTCAGTTCCTGTATTCTTCTTGTATAGGAGAATATTCTAGAAACAGAAACTTTCTGAGAAACCAGTAATGATGTAAATGGCGATCAGATCTCTGCACATGTGCTTAGCTCATTTGGACGGTGTTCTCTTCTCCATTTTTTCCCTTTTTTTTTTTGGGAAACTGGAGGGAACAATGTTCTCCAATTCGCCTAGAACTCTGATCTCGATATGCTTCTTAGCGGCATCTTTCACTTCCTGGTCGAATGTCCTTGAATTTGCTTATTTTTAAAACATCTAACAAGTATACACTTAAAAAAAAATTTAGTCACTAAGGTATTTGATCACTATATGTGTAATATTAGTCACTATAACTATTTTATCACTAAAAACCTTGGTCGCATTTTGATCACTAAAACTTTGTCACTATATGAATATAATAAACAACAATTAAACATGTTGGTCACTAAAACTAAATAGCAACTAAGAAACCCTTGGTAACTAAATGAATTTATCAACCAATGAGCATGTACTTTGGTTACTAAAAATATATATCTACAATAAAAACTAAATCTTGGTCACTATTTATCAATTTTTAGTAACCAAATTACTTGTCACTAAAACTTGGTGACTAAAGATTCATTTTCTTGTAGTGATATATAAAAACACGGTATACTTTTGTATATACACTATATAAATTCTATTTTCTTATTGCTTTGATGATTGTTTCAGCTTGAATAAGCTCCACATACCACCATACTGTTTTTCTTTTCTTATCTAATGGTCTAGATCTACTATATAAACAAGCAACAAGTATAGAAATTGTCGAGTCTAAAATGGCAGGAGTACTACTGCAATTATGAACATAAGTAAAGCCTAAAAGCTAAATTTCTTGCTGTAGTATAACTGCACATGGTGTTAGTATATGATAGAAATGATGGTGATTGTTAACAGTATATAGCAGATCGATGAGAAATAGGGGCTCCAGCTTTTAGCTTCACCCAGGGCCCCTAAAATCTCAGAACCAGAACTAGTTCCAGAACAAGTTCATGATGTAAACTCCAAGAAGTTTTCTTGTCACAGTATAAGTATCTGGTTCTGTAACTAAAATGACACCAAATATAATTATGTTAGGTTAAGGCATCGAGTATTTTGAAACCGGAGAACAGGAGGTTGAATTGAACAGGCAGACTTGGAATGGCAATCCCCAAAACCTGAATAGACCCCCAAGTGTTTGCTGGTAGATGTTCCTTTTATCATAAACAGGGGCGGAGCTAGCCGTCCAGCTGGCCGGGGTCACCACGTTTAGCAATGGGGTCAAACACTTTGTTAAACAGTAATAAACAGTCTACTGATTTTGAAAGAGATCATCGGTGTCAAGTGACACCGATGAGCTAATTGTAGCTCCGCCCCTGATCATAAATTGCTTTGACTGAGGCTTTAAAAATTTTATCAGGGCAAATCGACCTAGAGAAAAGTTTAATCGTATCTTACTAAAAATCAACCAAGATCTCCATTGGAAGCGTCTTTTCAGCTGTCTAGTATAACCCAACTCAAAGAGCAACCTGAAAAGTTCATGTTTTTCGAAAGAGTGAGTTACAATAAGGTAAGTTTCTTATTGGGCGCCCACTAAGTCTTGGGAGCTATGTCCACCATTAGCACGACGAGCACCCTTCCTGCCTCAAGCACGGTCCAAGAGCCTCGTATCAACAAATTTCCTGATGCTTCTCGATCCTATGTACTCATCGCTCCGTGAAGCCAGCTAGTAATTGTATGCAATGGTGAAAATGCATTCTGATGGGTGTGCCAATTAAACATGCCAGATTTTAGCACATCAGTGATGCTATCTTGACGAGATCTGGGAACGACTTATGCTCAGTAACACACAACCACCATCTCCATTTATAACTTTTGAAGCTGCCACTTAGTGTGTACGGGTTATGTCTGCTTAATTAGTTCGCATATTTATAATGACTTCCTTTGTTTGCCGATCATTTATTAAATAGCACCTTTGAAGTCTAGCATGTTTCACAATCCATACTTAATTTTACAAGTGATAAACTGTAATAGCTACTCCCTCCGACCTAATGTATAATAATTCCTTGCATTCTAAGAGAAAAAAAAATAGTAAATGACTACTGTAGTTCTCATTTTATTCTGACCCACTCATTCTCCGATTTCCAGATGTTTCACAATCCTAAATATACTTAACTATTTGTTTAGGTACCATGTGATTTGAGCGACCTAATTGTGTTATGCTTGGCATGCCCATGGTCCATGTACAGGACTTTCTTGCTAGAGTACACTGCAGTTGGAACATATGTACAGCATAATGTGGTATATAATATGGTCCTCTCATTTATGTGATACTAAGTTTGCAAATTGAAAAAAAAAGCTCATCGACATAACTGATGTATAAAGTGACGTCTGTGATCTTTGTCATTGAATGGGTCGGGTTCATGAATCTTCACATGCAGGAAGGCTCGATGCTACAACCACCATTTAAGTTTAACAAAGTTGGCATACTTCATTCAAAAAAAAAGTTAACCTATGAGCAGATTTTTTTTTGGAGAAAATTAGTGTATGCTTTATTTTCTAGTAATGCACCGTTTTCATTGCAGAGGATGCGTTAGGCAGTAAGAGTCTGTTATTCTCTAAGAGAAACATATACTCCCTTCGTTTTTTAATTGTTGTCGTGGTTCACTTTAAATTTTAACTTTGACATATTCGTCTTATTCAAAAAATTAGTTCAAATATATAAAATTTTAAGTTGTGATTCAAATAATAATAAATGAAATTATAATAAAATATATAATATTTATTAAAAAAAATTGAATAAGACAAATGGTCAAAGTTGAAGTAAAAGTCAACTACGACAACAATTAAAAAAACAGAGGGAGTATGTGAAATTGCAGTGCCCCCAAGAATTGGTTGTTACTCCTCATGCAAAGTGCACACTCTGATTAGGGGCAGAGACAGGGGAGCAAACAGGGGCCTGGCCCCCACTATGCAAAGTGCACACACTAATTATACATATGAATTTACCATGCAATTTGAAGGAAAATTTTCATTTGCCCCCTTCATATTCACTTTCTGGCTGCGCCCCGGTCACCCATTGCTTTAGTTGAGGCTTTAAAAACCTGACCAGCTGTTAATACCCATCTAGGGTCCTATGTATCAGTTTGAGTGTTGAGTCATACAGTGACACAAAATCAACAAAAAACTTGATGAGACCGTCACACCAACACATTCATGTGCTTGCATGCGTGCCTGATAGAAAAGAAGCTGCAACGATATTTTTCCTGGATGCATCACAATCTCAGGTACACAGTTCAAAGTCTATGGTAGCTTCGATCAAGGAACTCAAGGAGGAGCCTACTAGTGTTCTGTTTATGGACTTGGCATTGAACAATGAATCTTCATTCACTGTCATGTCACCAGCGCGTACCAGTTCTATGAATTCTTTCCTTTATATGTAATCATCTCATTTAGTGACCAATAAATCTGATACCTTAACAAAGTAACCGCTCCGACCGGCAGGTGATAAGGAACTGAAGCTACTCCGGCGGAAAGCACGCCGCAGCGATGTGTCTGTGCGCGATCGATGTGGTCCCTAAATTCTCCTCCCAAGAACGTGGAAGGTCAAGAACCTAGTCGAGGATTGAAGCTTGTCAATGGAACCAAACATATCGGCAAGCTCTGGACTCCGTTGATCTCTGGTTCTCCTCAGCTCTATCTCCCCACAGACCAACCGACTGGGGTACAGCTTAGGCGACTGGACGTTGGTAGCGGCAGGATGATTCGAAAGTCCAAGCCGTTCTGCCATCACAGTATTTCATTTAAATGAACACGAATAATGCGTGACTTGTGGGGCTGTGAGGGCTTCCCACCTCAAGACTTGTGGGCATTTCCAGTTGCTGAATGATCGGTGACAAGACCTTATTTAAATACTAGTTCCTCCGGTTTCATAATTCTTTTTGTTTTAGACAATAGCACGGTCTTTAAAATTCAACTTTAACTTCTATTTTATCTAATTTTTTATTAAAGTGACATATGTATATTTTTAAAAAAATATTTTAAGATAAATTTAATTATATAATTTTTATATTTTCAAAAGTAAGAGAGTCTTGGGAATGGCCTCTAACATGTACTCCTCAGAATGCCCCGGAGAGACCGTCGCTTCGCCGGAATACCCATCGCATATTTTCTCGACACAAGTGCCCCCTTCCTCGTTCTTGCCATGACCTTGTCGCCTGCCGCACCGCGCCATCCGCCACCCGCACCATCGGCCGCCTGCCATGTCGCACCATGAACCTGAGCAAGCTCTGTTTGCAGAGACTGAGCAGACAGCGAGAGGAGAAGCACCAAGATTCACGTGGAATGCCTTCGGCACCGACCTATCCGAGTCCCAGAAGTAAGCGATTCAGGGCCTGTCTCCAAAGCTGCCCGACCGGTGCAAGGCCCTGATGACGGGCGTGGAGTGCCTGTTCCTCGGTGATGACAACCTTGATGAGAAGCCCACATTCCGGTTGAAGGCCATGAAGCCGAAGAGAGCTGATTGGTCGCTGGTTCTGAAGGAGGCAAGGAGCTCAACTGCCCAGGGCCATGGACAATTGATAGCATTCACAATACCTTAATCTTTCCATTGTAATACAGTTGACAGGGTGTTTGTGATTGCTAGTACAGTCAGCATGAGATGCAAATAGAAGACAAAAGCAAAAGATTGGAAGTACACTTGAAGAACCCAAGCTTGTTCTCTATTTGTCCAATCCCTAATTCCCTATCTTCATTTTCTACAACTCCAAGCACCTTCACAATTGTTAGAAACAGATTAACCAAGCTTTGAAGAGAATTATAATGAGAACTCCAATGAGTATCTCCGGGTCTTTTGAGACATTGTTCTTGATTCAAATCTGTCCCAGTTCTAAGTAGGCCATATCCTAAGGCCTTACTTCATCTTCCATTTTTCCCACCAATTTTAGTGCTTGGAAAGTCATGAGTACGGGGTTGGCAAGGCCCATTCTGCAAGTACTTTCTTCTAACCACATCTCTAAGATAGGATGATACTTATCAATTTCTTTGCTTTCAAATTGAATCTCTTCCTCCCAATTGATGTCATGTTGATCATCATTACTAGGACCATCTGGTGCTTTTCTTTTGAAATACCTTTCCATTATCTGGACAGCAACATCAAAATTAAACCCTAGCCCTAAAATCACAATGAATGATAAGAATCAATAACGATGTGATGTCAAACGAGCTCATTTTCGCTCCAAGAAATTGGACTCAAAGTGAAATACTAAGGTATTTCAACTTGCAGTCAAGGGGAAAAAAGATAGATAAAGGGGGGAAAATACTCGTTCAAGAGTTCGGATTAACAGCTGACCAGCAGCAATTTCTGCATGCGCGTGCTGGACGGCGAGCTCTGCAGCGATCAATTCCTTGCCGGCGGAGCTTCCAGTGGAAGCCAACCTGCAGACGAACTTAATAGCTGGGCTCTTAATAGCTGTGTGGACCGTGGTTGCTTGGGCCACCGAGTGGTAACGCGATAGCATTTGGGCTGGGCAGGGGTTTACCTTTTTTCCACCGTTGTGCACCCATGGTCAAAATTTGACTATAACAACTGAAAATTTGTTTGCACGGTGGTGCCCGTGCAGACCAAGTAGCTTCGCCTGTGAGCTCAAGGCCTTGGACAGCATGCCACAGCAATGTGTGCTTGCATGATGCGGTCCTGGAGACAAAGGACGTTGTGCTACTGATGCCCGGCGCCGGCGGAAGAAATTTATCTCAAAGAATAGAAAAACAGGAAAAAGAAGACAGTCAAAGCCAGGAATAGGTTGAACAGCAAGCTAGGTCCCTGTAGATGAAGCCATACAAATGTGATAAAACTTAATATACCGTTTGGATAAGAGTCTAGTTCAAAAATAAAATTACCCTAAAGACATCAATTTGGTTGCATACAAACATTTGGAGGACTAGTTCCACGAGTGCAAAATAGTGCCAAAACTGCGATGGATTCACTCCATGCTGTCCATCGTACGTTGTCCCATCCCAGCCAGTTTCAACAGAAGCAAACCAACCAAACATACAAACTTGCATGCACAGAACCGTTCAACTCTTTGATCGACCTGTACGGCACAGGCTGCGATGGGCTAAGCAACCAAACGGACCCTCAAACTGCTCCATATGCCTGCCCGGCTGTAAAAAAAAAAAAAATTACTTCCTTGCATCCATCAGTTAGATGTATGAGGCCCCTTAACAGTCCGCCAGTGCATCTATCAATTAGCATGGATGAAGCATCTTGATCGTCAACTAGTAGCTGTCAAGTGGCTGGAAGGTAGGACTATTAGGACGACCACAATATGTGTCATGTTGAACTCAGCAGTTAGACAAGCCATTGGAAGCCGATTTTAATTATTTCAGTGTACATAATGCTTATACTCTAACTGAATCCCACATGCACAATAAAAAATCTCAATCCTCCACCTCTATTGCTCTCTCTTTCTACACATATGGTACTGTCGGCATGTAAGTTTTTAATATTTTACTAGTCCCGATACCCGTGCTAATGCTACGGTTTAAGGAAAAATATTAACTTAAGAAAATAATATATTAATATTAAAGTTTGAAGTTTTTATTCTTTTCCATTAATATTAAGATTAACCCAAAATGATTTTTTTGTTTTTCAACCACTTTTTTCGATCTTATATATTTGTTTTAGGTAGTTTTATTTTGTTAACTAACAATAGTTCATATGAACCTAAAATCTGGGAGATTCGGAAGAGCTCGTTGGTTAGATTTGTAAGAGGTGTATGTGATGAGATTTCATCCGCTAGATTTATAAAAAAAACAACTCTGGGTGCATTTTTTTGTGTGCACGTAGTCTAATCCATCTTTATTTGGGACGTTTTGTCAGGTGTAGTGTACATAAAAAACTGTGCTATTTAAACAGTAGATATAAGTGGTTGACTTTTGTTTCTTCTACAATGATGATTGTGTCTTTTAATACTATAATCCTGATATCGTTGCTAATGCTATGATCTAAGAAAAAATATTAACTTAAAAAATAATATTTTAAAACTAAAATTTGAGTTCTTCACCATAAAAGGTTAAATACAAATTAATCATTCAAAGTTTATATGCAAAGTTTATATGCATCGTAACTAAAACTTACTGCGCTTTAAAAATTCCTGAACAAACATTGGTATATTCTCATTATACTCATTATTATGGTACTTCAATAACGATAGCAGAAATTTAATTCTAAGTATATTCTCATCTTGCGCATGTATCAATATGCATCATGGTCAGAATAATATACTTCTTTTAATATGCATAAGAATAGTAAAAAAAAAATACTCACATTCGGTTTGTTGTGATTATTACAACGAAGTTTGTTATCTTGTAGGAGTTAATAGTTGTCATCAGGGTATACTTAATAAATAATCCAATATTACAGCATTGCCCTTTAAGATAGGTTGTTTCGGAGTAGTTCTGTAGTTTAAATAGCAAACAATATTTTATTTTGTCCGTTGGAAATATTAGTGACTTTTTAATTAACTCAAAGTACATGCAATACATCACTCAACATACATTTGTGAAGTCACGCAGGCTGCATGTACGTAACGTGTGGTTTTTTCTATAATAATATTAAAATTTGGAACGAATTTATTTTGTTTTCCAATAACTTTTTTTGGATCTTATATATTTGTTCTATGTAGTTGTGTTTTGTTAACTAACAATGGTTCATATGGGTCCAAAATCTGAGAGATCCGGAAAAGCTTATCCGTTAGATTGTAAGGAGTATCTTTGAAGAAAGATTTCATCCGTCAGATTTGTAAAAAGAAATAAATCTGGTGCATTTTTCGTGTGCATTTAGTCTAACCTCTCTCTGTTGGGGACATTTTATCATGTGTACGTGAAAAAAAAACTTGCTTTTTAAAGAGAGATCCGTTACAACCCGGTAGGAGTGTAAATAGGTGCACCTAAGGTTTATGGATGACTACGGATCGGGTTCGGGTCGGATTGTTCAAAAACCCTAAACCCACTTAAAAAAGTTGCGGCTGAAATATTAGACCCGCACCCGCACTTGCGGGTGAAAAGTGAAACACGCACCCGAACTTGTCAGGTTTTAGGCGGGTGTTGGGTTTCGGCAGGTTGTCATGACGTGCATATATATCATAGTATACACATGGGTGTCAGGTCTCCATCGGGTTTTGAGTCTGAGTATCGGGTCCCGTCAGGTTTCGGACTAGGTTCGGGTTCCTTGTCAGATTTCAGACCGGGTTTTGGGTCCTTTGTCAAGTTTCAGATCGGATTTCGGGTTCCTTGTTGGGTTTTAGGTGGTGGATTAAGCTAAAAAACAAATTGGACCATATAATTGGTTTATATGGGGCCCGATGGGGCACTCACGGGTGCGAAATAAAACCCGCACCCGCACCAGATATTATGCGGGTTGGGTGCGGGTGCGACCCGTGGGTGAATTTTCACCTCCGCACCCTCACCCATCCAGTCTAAAAACCCGATGGGGACCGAACCCGGGACCGAACTGCCATCTCTACTAAGGTTAAACAGTGAACCTATTTAGTTAAAAAATAACTAGTTTCTCAAGAGTAACGTGGATTTTGAAAAGTTAGCTTATTTTTTTCAACCAAAGAGGTTTTAGGGTAACCTAATTGTCTTTAGTTTTCACCTCTACAACCGGGTGATAACATTGATGGCAACAACAATATTTTTTTCTTACTACGGAGATCCACAATGCTTCTTACTGTTCTGTTATTGCCTACTATCTGGTGTCCTCATACATTTTGGTCAACCTTAGAATGTGGTTAGTAGAGTTTGGAAAATGTTTGTATGTTTGGAAGGGATATGATATAATGCGATGTGTCAGGGACAAATAAATAAGATTTAATATTTATCTTTTATTTTAACATTTTATACTCATGAATAGACACCATGTTCTCTACAAACTAAATTCATGGGCAGAGCCATGTTGGCCGGACTGGGTGCGACCGCACCCAGGCCAAAATCCAAAATCCTATTGATATATGGAAGTGACACATTATCCATGGAGGGTACCTATGCCGACAGTTTTAGTGTCGCCAATTTTAACTATTCCCGACAGATGCCTAGATGGAGAATATGTTTGTATTTCCTAACAAACTATGTGTTGGCAATTGTAATGTTTTACCCACAGATCATAATTGATATGAATTGTGGGTGCATTATTTTCCGAATTATTAATTATGGGTGAATAGCAATTGCATGGCGGCTTGTGTAGCCTAGCAAATAAAATTTTATGTGGGGTCAGAATCATTTTTATGAGTGTTATATTAGAATAGGAGATGAATTTTCATGTGTGTTTAGGGCATTTTTCCTGGCGGCTTTCAACCCCATGAAAAATCATTTCCGTGGTAGCTGTAGACTCTCATGAAAAATGGAATTTCATGGCGGCTGCTGACCCTCATCATTTTTTTGTGACAACTTCAATAACCTATCGACACTTTCTATTTCGTGAGAGTTGCCGTCACAAAGTCGCGTCATGAAATATCTTCCTTAGCGCCAGCCAGGAAAAATTAATTTTCGTGTCGTCACATTCGTGTGTGAATTTGCGTGACAGTTGGCCAACAGGAATGATTATCGTGGCGGTTTCTATATTTTCGTGATTGTTTTAGGTACACGGGAAAAATCCATTTTCTGGTAGTATATATATGTGTGGCCGTGTCCCTGCACCCGGCCACCTGCCTCCGTCCCTGCCCACCTCCACGGCCTCCGATGTGGTGTGGTCCTGCCGTGGGCCATCTCAACATCTTGGTGACATGACTCTAGGAGCTTCTAAAGCTGTTGTACCCCATTTCTAGGATAACTCGTGTATACCGTATCAATCTCTGGATCAGTAGTTGGCATGCACGTACATTGTGGTTACATAGCATATACTATTGTTATTACATATATTACAACCAGCAAGGTGAATTAACAACCTTGTACGGTCGTTACAAAAAAGGGAAAGACAAGAAGCAAAAACTACAGGCAAACTTGCGCGAAGAACAAGTCCTGCACGTCACCGTCGAACCAGCATCAACTTCTTCTTCATCTGAACGTCAGCAGTAAGAGTGAGTACGGGAAGTACTCAGCAAGCCTTAACCCCGCATAGGGTTGTATTCATATATAGAAGGCCAACAAGAGAAGGCTACGGTTCTCTTTTAGTTAAAGCAATATTTCAATGGAGGCTTTTCTACGAAAAAGATTTTTAATCAGGACGTAAAGAGTTTCTATTCTAGTAGTATTTCAGAAGTTGGACCTGGGGGGGGGGGAGAAGTCACCCTTTCCCGCCAGCTTCCAAATTTTAACTGGAAGGGCCTCCACTATCTCAACCAGATATTTTCCAAAACACGGACACCTACACCCACTCACACCAACAAGGAGATAGACTAGACTAATCATTGTGAGCCCAAGCTGCATTGTGTCAATACCGCGACAACGGCCATTCCGGATGGATTATACACTCTGCAGAGGTTGGACACTGTACCCACAGGCTATGCTTCTTTTGATCAACAGAGTCACATAACGCTCACTCCAATGCATACTAAGGTATCCACATATTCCACCTCAAGATGCAACAGGGGTCATCTCTCGAGTTTCACCCGATGAGGCGATAGCACATTTCCGGAGCCAGAGCATGGGATATGACGACAACGTCTGTTCTCTGGTCCCCACATAACTGGGTGGTTACATAACCAAGGGCCTATATCCGTAGGCCGTACGATCTCATGGCGCGGGCTATTGCTGTAATCGAAGACCGAACCGTGAGTATCTCACGTTTGCTCTTGCGACTTATGTACCGGCCGACCGCCTTCGGGGCTCAATGTGGATAACCAAAGGGGTGAAGTGAGTCTTTCCCATAACACAGGTTGTGTGATTGCACGAAATCACTGCGTTGAAGTTCGATGACCTAGTCCGTATATGAGGTGGACCAGACCGAAGTTTAACACCTATCATATCACCTTTCAAAGAAGCCACGCCCCACAACCAGAAAACACCATTCTTCTCCTAACACCGGTTGCACTATCACCCATCCCGCTTTATTTGACTCACGCCACCAAACTCCTTTTAACGCATTTCATAAAAGATGAGTGTATGTTGAGGTGATGCATTGCATCACTTGAGGGTTCCAAAGCAGTCTAATATCAAAGCAACTTTCCGGTAATTAAAAGTGTTTAATGACGGAATTCCTATGGTTAACAAGGTGCCGTCGTCAACCCGGTAACAAGATAATATTCATACTTAATGAGAGCAAGTAACTGACATTAATATAAATACGTAATAACAAGTAGGGTAGCATCTACACAACATTTAAGCATAAACTTTTAAACATGCAAGCATTTGGATTCTATAGGTGCATAGGAAAAATTTAGGAACAAGATGATCAAGAGATTAGGGCTTGCCTTTGAAGATGTCCTCGAGTACCTCTTCGTACTCCTAGTCGTTTGCCTCCTCGTCCCCGAGCTCTTCGTCGTCTACACGAGGAAACAACAAAATAAATCTTCAATAGGAAAAAGATCAAGCAAAGGAATTAAATAAAACAAGATAAACAGAGATTTCGGAGAGTTGGGTGGCTTCAAAAGGTAGGGTTTGGGATTACGGTTCTATTGGTGCAAAAATCTTAGTGAACGGAGGTGGTATGTGGAAATGGCGATAAAAACAAGGTTTGCAGTTATTCTAATTCTCGGAGGACTAACGTGAAATTTTGTGAAAAATAAATGGGCTTTGGTAGGTGGGTTTTTATTGTGGAAGGGTGTATTTGCAAAGTGGGAATTTCCTGTGAATTTTTGGAAATTTATTTGGAGGTAAAAAGGGCTTGGAAATGTTTCTGTGTGTAATCTTGTGGGTGGCCGTAGTGTTTAGGCTATGCGACTGACAGGCGGGCCAAGGCCCCACTGGTCAGCTAGTGAGAGCAGCGAGTGGATGCCAGGCGGGCCCGGCGGTCTGATGGCGCGCGTGGGCGCCTGCGCGCCCA